>CACRWG010004615.1:0-21187 GCA_902654985.2 Oryctes borbonicus
AGACAATCTCTGTTTAAAAATTTAGCAAGCTGAACTAAGAATCTGGCCCTGTTACGTTAAAAAAATAAACGTGTTTGAATTGAATACATGCTGTAGAAATTCAAGAAAGAGGCTTTCTCACCATAAGAATGATAACATATTTCGAAGAACTTTTTGTTTTAAACCTTAATTGCCGCTTAAAAGTTGTAATTAGTTTAAAATATTGATTTTATCAAGAAAATTAGTAACTTAACTATAAGATTTGTGATGTGGGAAGCATTAATAAAGAAGTAAAAAGGAAAGGGAACCAGGAGAAAAAGGTGGGAAGATAGATAAATATATTTTGTTACGGCAATTAGGATATAAAAATATATAAACCGCAGGTTAACTGAGCGTTTGGTTGGTAGTTTCTTACGTTCAAAGATGTCTTTCAATCCTGTGAAGTTCCACTCCGGCAAAATGTTTTTAACAAATGGGTTAATTTTATTTTCTTTAAAGACCTATTAATATATCAAGCCAAGCGAAGCAAGCTCTATGATATGAAGCCTGTAATTGTACGAACAGAAGCAAGGAACTCCGACCACTCCTTAACGCTTAATTTAACGCGCAGTATATGAGCAATACAAAGCATAAGTACAATAAAATTTAAAATCAGGAATGTTTGTTCTAAAACAGCTTTTTTTTGATCAAAAAGTTTGGTACAAAATTCATTTTCTTGACGCAGTTATGCTTAAATTCTTCTTCTAGAAAAAGAAATTCTCACATTAAAACGTTCTCACTGAAAATCGGCGTAGCTAACGAATGGACTCTTGTATGCGAAGGGAGTCAGATATATTATCGCGAACGGTGCCGCTCCGGTGCTAGATACAAAAAAGTTTCTAAGATGGTTTTCGTAGATTATGAAACGATCTTGATAAATTATCTCTATGTTACTGAATGAACACGGGAAATTGCCATCTCTGGTCTTATGAATAAAAAATAAAATCAAGAGCGTATGTAATTCGATGATTAAAAAAAAACTTACCGTCTTAGGCGTCTTCCGAGACTTGAAAAACTGAAGAAGCGAGATTAAATATTTTTAATATAAGGTGCGTTTCCGAAGTTATTTCTGCAAAACGCGTTCGCCGTGAGGAAAATATGTTCTTGTATAAAGAAAACGATCGCTCTACATCTAGTGATGTTATGTTTGCATAATTAAAAAGATCTTTGAAACAACTTAACGCATTTGTAGAGGAACCTTCACAAATTTGTCTAAGTGTGGCAAAATCTGAAGCTTTGTCTAAAACAGTCGGTAGCGAACTAGATACTGACTAGTGTTTCGCATGCGTGAGTCCATTCGTTAGCTGCGCCGATGGTGCGCACTCGAATTTGCCTACTTTACTCACAAATATAAAGAGTTGCAATTATTTTAAGTAAACAGTGTAAGTTTGCATTTCAACTACTAAATATTTCGCCATATATTGATATAGCGGATAGTCCGATCACATAGAACATTCAATTATAAATCAGAACGATTCAGTCACGATTCATCCTGAAAATTGTTACGTAATAGATGACAAAAACAAATTCCATCGCCGTCCGTAAGCGTTAAAAGGGCACGCGCGCCCTGCGGTCACGGCGTGTTGCACCAACACGGATACCGCTATGCGTTTAACTGATGAACAATGGTTGTTAATTTTCGCCCACTTCGATGTAAAATATTGTTACGAATATGCGCCTAATATGCGTAACAGCACGACGTCATTATGTTTGCAAATTTATTTGGGTAATAATTGGATATCCTAGCGTGGATACATGTAAAATGTGTCATGCATATATTTTGCTATAACGTCAATTAACGTCCGATATAAATGCGTATTAATGTGGCGTATTGAGTGCGTGTGTTGTCCGCAAGATATTTGTTATGTTTTCAATGTAATGCAAGCTGTGCATCACCAGTTATCAAATGTATAATTTGTAATGCAATGTCTTGGAATAATTATTATTCTGTGTTATTTATGGTCTGTCATTGAATCTGTTGTCAAATTATATTCATCTTGTATAGTATCTTGAGCATACCTGCAATAATTCGTTGCACTTACACTCCCCGACAAAAACTTGGACGCGGTAAAATGTTTTTATGGGTTTTAAGGGTTACAACATTTCTTTGCGAAACTAGCAAGATATCTAATTAAGTTTTTATTCGTAAAAGTGAAATAAACTTAAAAATATCTGCTGCAGTAATATATGAACTAAATACTAAATTATTACTCCAATGTTTAAACAATTTCTGCGACAAAAATTTAGACGCTCTGTTGCGAATGTAAAACAAAAATCAACAAATGAGTGATCAGCAATTCGTAGATCCTCCATTGTTCTTAATCACTTTCAATAGTCTGTTATTCATAGATTTATATAAATTTAACGCATAATTTTGAGGGATATTCTGCCATTCAGTCACTATTGAAGTTTTCAGTTCCTGTACCGCGAAATATTGACGGCCTCCGCCATAAACGCGACGTGCCAATTCACCCCACATGTTTTCAATAATGTTTAAGTCTGGTGACCGTGCCGGCCACTGTAAAGTTTTAATCTTTTTCTCTTTAAACCATTCAGTAATGGTTTTGCTTTATGAATTGGCGCGTTATCTTGCTGAATAACAAAATTGCGCCCGGCCCATTGGTTTCCAAAACGTAGAAGATTGTCAAGCAATAAGTCTTTATACGTCACAGATCTCATTTTGTTCGTGCAAAACACTATCTCACTTTTATCGCGGAATCCAATCGCTACCCATATCATCACAGATCCACCCCCTAATTGTCTGGTCATTTTCACTTTTGGTTCCTTTCTCAGATCATGATAATAATGCGAGTACCCATCCGGTCCGTCCAAATTAAAACGTTCCTCATCGGAAAATATAACTTTTTCCCATTGTTTCTTCCAGGATACGTGTTCTTCAGCAAATCTTAACCTCGCTTCTTTGTATTTCGCCGAAAGTGGCGGTTTTCTCAACATTTTCTTCCGTGATATTGCCGGTGACGCCTTTAAAATCCTTTGAACATTACGCACGTGCGTTTGTACCCCCGCCTGCTCTGCAATAACTCTCGCCGACGCAGAAGAATTGGATGCACACCGCAATATCATGCGTTTATTCCGCTCACTTACAGCTTTCGGTCGCCCTTGGCCTTTTGATTTGCCGTAATTTTCCGGATCTTTTAGGAAATTTCTAACGGAATGATCGCTTCTTCGTAACCGATGAGCAATTTCCTTCTTACTAACACCATCCTGGTGCCAGGCTAGAACTTTACCCCTTTCTATCAAGGATAATTGTTTTTTTCTACCCATATTGCAAACACTTTATAAAATATAATTTCTCGCGGTGAAATGTGTACACTTTACCAGCACAACCACTGCATATAAAGAGAAGTATCAAATTAAAACATTTTTGCTTACATTAATGTAATAAATGCGCAGGATCTAAATTTTTGTCGCATATAAAATTCCTATTTTGATCTGGGAAAATCTCAATCACCCCTCACAAAGCAATAAATACCCAGAAATATCTATAAATGGACTATTTACATAACAAGTATTAATAACCCTCATTTACATTTTATATAATGTCTGTAAACTTTGTTTCGTAAATAGAAACGATACCTCGTCCTATGTTTTTGTCGGGCAGTGTATGTCCGATCCCTGATGTGTTTTGAAAAGGCCGAATATATTTCTTTCTGTGGCTTTCGTGTTAAACTAATGGTCTGTTGTGCAACACGTAAAGCGTTATTAAAAGGAGAATCAGTTACAATCTGTTGACAATTTACACTGTAAAGCTCGTGCTGAACTCGAAGGCTGTGTTTTATTTTACGAGTGCTTAACCAATTTCAAAACAAAGAAAATCTGGAACAGATTATTTTAAAGCAAAATATAAAGACCTGTTTTATTAATTTTTATATGACTATTCCTTTTTTTTCTCCGTTCTCTTCGTTTCTTCTTCTACTTAGTTCACCATGTTTCTCTCTTCAATTGCATCTATTATTAAGTGAATTAGTTTTTTCCAAACCATTGTAAATATTAACAATAATAAACGGCCAGAATCAGTTAAAATTAGACGTGTTCCGGGTTTGGACGGTGTCATGGTTAATCGACATCTCGACGTTTCGCCCATTATCAAATGGAGCTTCTTCAGGAAAGGGAAAGGTGGTAGGACACAGTTAGCACGGTAACTCAACGTGTAAACCACGCTGGAGGTGAAACTAATTGAGCGGGAAGTTAGTAACGGCAATTTAGCGCCAGAGGCGCGCCTCTCAACATTTTACGTCTATTTTGCAAATGTTGCAGTGCAGAAGACAAGAATTTGAAGTACCTTCAGTTGATATTTCTAACAAAAAAAGACTGATGAGGTAGTAACCCAAAGCTATAGCAGATCTTGTGCAAAAAAATAAACGAAATCTAAAAAAAAAAATCTAAAAAACAAAAAAAAAACGACGTAGTGGTGATAAGCATACTGCGTATCGGCGATCGCTTCTATTGCTGACGCATGAGACAGAATGGCGTCCAGCCATGGCGTGCATATGTGTTAGGGAGAGCGGTGCACGATATCCCAAAAACATTAAACAAAGATAAATAATATCTAGGGCTATATTTTATGGATATTATGTTTCGATTCCGTTGCGCAAGAGTTTTTGATAAGTCCGGGTTCCGGGTAAAAATTGCCGTATATAGAAGCACCAAAATCACCAGAAATATTCTTTAATTTGTTTCCTATAGCATGAAATGTTTCAATTCCACCCTTTAGTTGTATTATTTGTAACTCAAAGTATTTTATTTTTTGAGGTATATCACGAAAACGCCCGTTAATAAAATGCAAATTAGTTTATAAAGATTATATCAGCAACTTTCTCCAATTTTTTTGCGTAAAATGGAGGGAATTCTAACTACGTCCCCCATATTGTTACGATTGGAGACGGAGGCGATTTGAATTTGTATAAAGCTGGTCTTCAATGAAACTTTTCTGATGCGACATTCAGAAATTGCTGTCTATAATTGAGTGTAGGCTTTCACGACCGTAATCCATAGTAGAAATGTCTTTCGGGTGATGTCGTGTAGTTAATATTTTACTGGACGTTTCGCTGACCATTCTGCCAGCTTCTTCAGAAGATTTAGAAAAAGATTAGAAAAAAAAATCTCTCTTAGAAAAGTAAAATATTAACTACACGACATCACCCGAAAGACATTTCTACTATTTGCTCTCTATGAGTAAATTCCGCAACTTTAAGGACGGCGCGGGCAGTGCATGTAACATGCAGCATATTTTTGAAGAAGTCTTTAAGCAGTTCTCCTGCTTTAAGCATATAAGCCGCAGCGTCACTAACAAAGAGCAAAGCTTTCTCCCGTTTCCTCACATCTTCGAAAATTTTGTCAATACTATTGACAACCACTTCCGCCGCTATTGTACCATCCATTTACCCTTTTCTATTATTTTGCTAGCTATTAAATACGGCTTTGTTGGACAAAACACCAACAATGACGAGAACTAATCCATCCATACTTTCGTCTGCGCTCAACCAACGGTCGTATATTTTTGGGAGATAGCTCTTCGTAACGTTGACTCGTCGGGAATACTTCTACCCGTATATTTTTTTTTACCAGAAAATTTTTCCAAAAAATTCTCATTCGTGATACCAGGAAATTGTGCAATAAATCTCGCTGAGTGTCGCTGAGAACTTGGAAACAATCATGATCCTTAATCTAAGTATTCAAGAGCTCTTGGCGATGGTGGTGTTGAGCATTTTCAGTATATTAGAAGACGTTTTGCGCTCTCTGACTGTGGCAAAGCATCATTGGTTCATAAGAAAGCATGCCCAGAACAATAGGTGCTGTTAGGTTAAATCAAAAAATCATACTAAATACCAAGCAGGACCTAATGGTCCTAATTCACTCATACACAAGTCGGCTATGGATGAAATTCTACGCCCTTGACAGTTGTTGCTGGCAACCGCATTTAAGTATAATTGTGACAGACGCGGGCGATTGAAGTCTCTTTTCGATTACTTCTTGCACAGTGCCAAAGTGTATAAAAATATCTTCCGTTTAGATAATAGATGAGCTTTGCGATGATAACATATGCAAGAGGAATAATTAAATAAGGTAGGTAACCGCCTTCTAAGAGCATAATATTTAGTGAATAGCGTTGGTGTTTATTACACAGAAAGCTAACTTTGATTGAGATGAATCCTTATGAGCCGCCGGCGATGCGTTTTGAAATCGATTTGTTTAAATTAACGCGTCATGTGGTTTTTTGGCGGGGTTAAGAGACGTAGGATTAGTGGCTTTCGGACGGCACTGCGTGCTATGGGGCCGATCGAGAAAACCGTTTCAAAAATCTATAACTTTTTTATTCATTTATGTAAGCTGTTGGAATTTGATATACACTACCGTCCATATTAGTTCGGACACCTAGTAAAATGTTGTAAACTCTACTAAAAGATAATATAATTGCGTTTATATATAAATAACATATTTATATTAGGTCCTTTATGAAGTTTATAACCAATTGTGCAGGCAAACTTCCAAAGAATATCGATTAGATAATGGCTAAAAACCTATTGTTTTTTATGCCCCAATATGGTAATTTTCAGAATAATCCTCATCGGCACAAATAGGATTATTTTTGGGTCAATACTGCAGGTAATAAATTTACAATTTACTCTTTGGGATGGGAGCAGGCCACCCGAAAGTTTATTGTGTATTGATAAATGCTTTGGTTTCTAAATAAACCTGCTTGTGCGTGCGTTAGTGTTAATAGCGTGTTAAAGTTATTAAAATGCCGAGAGGAAAACCGACAAGTTTAGAAAAGCGCTCTGTAATTGTTGCTTTTCATCAAGAAGGTTATTCAGTGCGTCAAATTTCCGATAAAATACATGTTAATAAATCGACTGTTAGCGATATCATTCGGAGACATCAACGCACGGCCAGTTTAAGAGATGGGGCGCGTTCAGGTCGTAAGAGAATAACAACTCACGCTGACGATGAGCGTATAAAATTGCTGAGCAAGCGAAATAGGAGACTGACAGCACCAGAAATCGCCACCGAAATGAATCGCGACCGTGCAAGAAAAATTTCTGTTATTACAGTGAAAAGAAGATTAAAAGCTGCAAATCTTCACGGCCGCATTGCAACAAAATAACCCCTACTTCGACGGGGAAACAGGCAAAAACGGCTACAGTGGGTAGAAACACGTAGAAATTGGACAGTGGATGATTGGAAAAGGGTGCTATGGACTGATGAGTCAAAGCTTGAAGTGTTCGGACAATCAAGGCGCGTTTCTGTAAGAAGAGCGAAAGGCGAAAGAATGTTGCAGGATTGTGTAGTGCCAACCGTCAAGCAAGGAAGAAATTCTGTGCTTGTTTGGGGTTGTTTTTCCTACACCGGTAGAGGAGACTTGAAGCGAATCGAAGGTATTTTGCGAAGAGAAGGTTATTTAGAAATACTGCAAGAAAATGCAATACTATCGGGGCAACGCCTAATCGGCGAAAATTTTGTATTCATGCAGGACAACGACCCCAAACACTCAGCAGTGGTATGTAAAAATTTCTTAAATGAAGAACAAGATAATGGCACATTACAAATAATGACATGGCCGCCGCAAAGCCCCAATCTAAACCCCATCGAGTTGTTATGGGATGAACTGGACAGGAGGATCCGAAAAGTATGCCCTACCTCCGTAGGCCACTTGTGGAACATTTTACAAGAGGAATGGACTAATATGCCAAATGAAGTCTTTGAAAAACTAGTGGAGCGGATGCCTCGCATTGTGAAAGCTGTTCTTCGCGCAAAAGGGAGTTTCTTTGATGAACGGAATGTTTAAGAAGTTTTTGTTTATTTTTCGTTAGAATTACTTTTTTTTTACTTTTATACTTTAATTTTAATCGCTATTAATAAAATTCAATAAAAATTTTAAGTTTTGGAAAAATGAGTTTGAATATTTTCTCGTTTTTTTTTTTTACATTTATTTGTGTGTCCGAACTAATACGGACATGCCGCATGTAGTTATATAAGAAAAATAAGAGATTTTTATTTGCGTTTTTATATATTGGCTCAACTTGTTGCATTAGTACTTATTTTGTGCTCTACACCATTATTTTTGGTATAAAAAAGAGACAAAAGAATTGTGTTTTTAAAACTTAATAAAATTAATAAATGTTTCCATTTGGTTCGGGATTGTGTCATTATAGACAGTTCACGCACTTCAAAATTCATATTCTATTTATTTTTTTTAATAACATTATTAAAACACTTCACTATTACCCTTTACCACAAATACTTCACTGACACTGAACGGACGTTTCGATAGCTAAGCTATCATCTTCAGCAGCAATAGTGAACTAACTAACCAGCGAAAAACTAACCAATTTATACAAAATATCGTCACGGTTGACCGACCGCGGTCACGCTACCGTTAACAAAGAGCAAAACCTGGAACTTAATCTGAATCTGAATCTGAATCTGAATTCATTAAATTGTTTTTGTTTTTGTAAATTTCCATGCCTTCATAACAATTTAGCTGTACATTGCTGTTAACGTTCTTAATTCTACATACATTGTCAATATTATCTCTGTTTTCAAGCATATGCAGGGCAACACTGGATTTGCCAAAAAAATTTAAGATGAGCCAAGTGCTTTTTGTACCTAATTCTGATTGATCTTTTTGTTTGCCTAATATAATACCTGATCACGATATTTTATAAATTCCTGATTTTTCCATGTTATCTACTGCTCCTTTCGGGTTTGCTAAAAGCTTTTTGAGGTTGTTATTTGAAGAATAAACAATTTTGCGATCAATTTTAGAAAAGATTTTTTGAAGACCTTTCGTGTAACTTGGAAAAAAGGGTACTTTAACCAATTTTTTTATTATTATTGCTATTATATTCTAAAGTGGTTATATTTCTAATTCTTATCCTATTCTTCTTGTTTCTTAATAGTATTACACACTACCTCTTCAGAAAATCCGTTAAAGTTGGCAATTTTGATAATCTCTTTGAGTTCGTTTTGGTACCGGTCTTTAATTAAAGGAAAATTAAGCAAACAATGCACCAAAAAGTAAATATGTGTACTAAGTAGGTAATACATAAGGTCAGAAATTCAACAAAATGAAATAAACTTCGAAGTTAGACATTAAATAATATTTAAAGTTACGTTTTTCCTCGAAGAAACGCTTAAACTTGATACGTACGGGTCTGAAGTGTAAAGCGTGGAAAATGTCTTTATTTGACGCAGATCTTGAACCCATTTTAGCTGTATTGACGATAGTTCTTGTTTCGAGCGAGCTTCTTGGGCATCCTCAGAAAGTTGCCCAAAGTCGGGCAAAAATGCATTGTAACGTATAATATTCGCGCCATGAATTAGTACTTTATGTACAGTTGAAGGCATCTAATACCAATTATATTTACTGAGCAGCGTTCCGCAGTTTTCAAAGCAAATTCTCCAAATTTTTCTGGATTGGATCTTTTTAGCGCATGCCAGAATGTGCAACATAATATGGGTGTATCAACTCTTCAGCACCTCCAGGTACAACTAGGGCTTGCAAAAAAACCGTCTTGTATCATTACTATTTACCTTATCGTGGTTTATTTATAATTAAACCGAATTTCCTGGAGCTGTTCAAATTTTGTGGAAAATATAACACAGCGTGTTCCACAATGACGCTTAAACTTTCAAATGGAAAAAGTGTCGAAATTTAATTTTTTTAAACGTAACCACCTATTTTTTTTTTTTTCATATTAATTGCGCATCTACAATTGATACTTTTCAAGATATAATAAAATAAAAACGAAAGTAAGGCATCAGATCAGTTTTGGTACAAGTAAAGATTTTTCTGCGTGCAATAGCAAAACAAATAAGTTCTTTGTAAGACTGCGTTTAAATGTAACACTTTAATAAAGCCACTCTTCAAATCTTCTTCCGCGTTTGACTGCGTGGCAATAATATTAAGCGGTATTATTTAACCTTAAAGAACTCTCACTTTTTTTTATGCGAAGCTAAGAAACCATAATAATTTTTTTTTTCAGCAGATTTTCAGCAAATCAACAATCTTTAGGCCCTAAAATCGTCGATTCTCCGACGAACCTTTTTTTTTTACCTTAAGTTAACCTGCATTTGATTTGTACAGGTGTATTCCAATAAATATGCATAACATTTCGTATATTCGTATATACTTTTCGGTCGCTAAGATATGCTACTATTTTATACGTATGTGCGGCTTCGCTTTATACATACGTCCACAAGCGCGTAGTATCGGCAGCTCAGCGAGCTTCGCATCTAGGCGGCGGGAATACGGACGATCGAACCCGGTCGGGTCGCGTCGGAGCCGCGTCGACCACCGCCAACTGCGATCGTACGGGACTCGCACCGATTCCGCGGTAATTATCCCGGCAAATGCAATCGCACGTGCCCCGATAATTACCAACCTTTTGGAATCGTCAAAAACAAACGGCGTTTTGTTTATTAGAAATCGGCCTCCTTTGATTTCATTCCCGTTAGGTTGGCGCATGACCGTTGACTACACGAGGCCATCTCCCGTATATCAAGTATATCTTCGTGTAGTTCGTGATGGCGCCCGTTTGTAACCGAGTTTCTACAGATCAAATTTACGGTGTTGTCGCGGTAATTGCGTGTTTTGCGCGTTCTTCTGTGACGTCCGGCGTGTGCAGGCTGATGTAATCGACGAAAAAGGTAGATATCGTCCGGTCCCGTCGACTGTTTGTGTTTGGGACGAGAAAACGTTGCTTCTTTCAAATGAAAGGTTAGGATAAGATGGCGGCTATCGCGTCAAGTTTTTATGTTGCACATAGGCGATTATACACTGGCGTTTATGGGAGTTCGGACGCATAAACGGAATAATATGAAATTATTCATGTGGTTGTTTTATTATTAATATACAATCATAAAATAAATAGTATGTCGGAGATTTATATAAGAATTTATGTAGGGAATTTTATTTTTATGAAAAATTGATTTTTTAGCTTAAATAAAATAGGATTCATTTAATTTGAATAGTAACTTTATAAAATAAAATAAAAATAAAAATCGAGATATCGAGAACTAGTAAAATAATTGATTTTCAACATAAGAATGTATTTTTATTAACGTGAAAGTAGCTTTTAGTGGAAAGGTAACTATTACACCATGTTTACGTTTAAAAATAATAATAGAATGTAATAATTTAATTGTATTAAAAAATAGAACGAAAAACAATACGCAAATTAAAATATCAAAAATAAGAATAAAATTGTGCCAATGTTATTTAAAATTTGGAACTAAAATATTCGTAACTATCACTTGAAGGCTTGAACAAATTAGATTCGGGTGATTTCATTTCGTTCTGGCTCTAACGAGGACGAGGACGGTGAAATTTAATTTTTTTGCGGCCAGATAATAAATAAAAGTTAATTAAATCATACAATTCTGATTATGGCAGTATCTAGTAGTTAAAATAATAACAAAAGCATTCAGAAAAACATTGGGGGGGGGGGGGGGGGGGGCACCTTTTTCGACGATGAATTATATACATTACAGGAAAATTGTATATTTTTTCGATGTTCAGCATTGAAAATAATTTTACTAAAATTCAGTAGATTACAGCAATTTGTTACAATTAACTGTCATAAAATACTGCGTAAGCTACGGAATTTTAATAAAATTAAAAATATTGAACATATTCAAATCTAAGCATATCGCTTATTATTAATTTTAGCGCCATGCTGACCAACGTTTTTTGATATTTTCTATTGATTGGTTAATTAATTAATACAATAAAGAGATAAACGCTGAAACATTGTAGAAATAAAAAAAATAAGTTTAATGTGAAAGAATTTTGACCATCTAGGGGAGGATTAGACAACGAATAATTTTCCGAAAACATTATACAGCGTGTTCGACAATTACTACAAAACGCGGAGTTTCGAATCCCTGCAGTAATGCGAATTGTACAATTTCTTGTAAACGGTGGCCTTATTCGTGTAGATAATATTCTCTAAAAATAATTCCTTCTCTTGAGACAATGTTAAAATAGATTCAGAAAAGCTCAAAAGTTGCTGAACCATGAAGAACAGGTATGGGTGAAACGCTTGCGAAGTATTCCATATCCCAAAATGACGATTTCTATGTTTGCATGATCATTAATAGGTTTCTGATTTTAAATTTTTGCCCTGTCGGATTTTCAAAAATTGTTCGTTCAATTGTTTGGTGGCAGTTTTTGTTTTTGTGAAAAAGTGCCAGATTATTCAAAATGTTTTAGTTTATTAGTACATGTCGGCTTTACTGCTCAGTTTTCAGAATTTTCCAATGTATATTATTTCATATATCGATCGAGATGCAGTTTACAGTAAGACACCTGTATATAAACTGTAGATTGATATTTTGTTGTTATTGGTACCGCTTCTAGGTTAAAAATTAAATTAAATTCCGTTAAAAAAAATGTTATTTATGTTCGCACATTTCGCATATTTGATGTGATTAAATTTGCGAGAACAAAATTATAATTTACCATATTTCATCGTTTTCCCATCTTTTCAATTAAAAATGTTATTTAGGGTACACACTGTATATTGTATTTATTTTTTTTTATATTTATTACAATTTAAGCAATTTATTTATTTATATTTAGGTACTTTGTAATATGTTTACAAAATTCGGTTTTTGTATTTTCAGTTTAAATCGTGGTATCTATAAAAATGACAGAAATTGGCACTTTGCAGATTATTTGTTTAATTAATTTTTAATTTTAAGCCAATATTACGCTGATTAGTCGCATTATAACGAACTTGGAAATTACAAATTAATTTCATTATAAAACATGGTTTTTTAAGCGTTTTTTATGTTACTTAGGTTAAAGTTATGAAAAATCCCTTATTAAGGGACGCAGTATGACTGCATTGTGTATTCCTCTGTAATCCGTACCATACTTGAGAATAGGTAAAATGTTGTACAACCAGTGGCGGCGAGTGATCATTAAAAATTGGAAAATGTGCAATATGCACTTAAAAAATCCCTAAATATGCACTTAAAATTGCAATATGCACTTATGATATGCATTTATTTATTATGTTTTAGGAAACTAAAATTCATTGGTCGCTTTTACAAATTGTATATTTATTTATTTTTTTTAATTTTTTAAAATTTTCCATAGTTAAATTACGTCTACGGTCTGCAAGTATATGTTTATATTGGGAAAATTTCCTTTCCCAATATAAACCCCATGGACCAAAAAAGTACAATGGATTAAATTCGGAAAAAAATTTCCAGACTTCCAGCTGCTTTGAACATATCTGAAGCGGCGGCAGTTACCGTTAATAGAACTATTTCAAAAGGTACTTTGTCGCGTAAAAATAAATTAGCTAAGAACTCATTAACACACCTGGCTATGGTAACATGATTTGTTTTGTCTAAATTATCTGCATTAATTAAATATCCTTTAGATTTATTTGCACCATTTAAGGTTCCAATAATCAAATTAGCAACCTGACAGCCCTTTGCGTCGGTGGTCTCATCAACAGAGATACAAAAAAAATTGGTTTTTTAACCTTTGGAAAATGCTTCTTGTGGATTCTTCGAAACTTTTCTCCAAAAGTTGCTGCCGCGATTTATTATAATTTTCAGAAACCCTGTTCTTATAAAATGTTGTTTTCAAATGTATTAAATCCTATTTTTGGGAAAGTCCATCTCATTATTGCAAAATTGAAGGAATGCTAATCAGTTTTTCAGATTTTATTATAATTCTTATGAAAATGGCGAATATATGCATAAATATGCAAAATAATGATGAAATATGCATTATATGCATAAAAAAAAATGGTAAAAAACGTATTCTTAAGGTGAGAAATGGACATGTACAAAATACGGAAGAAATATATCAAAAAACAAACATACGCATTTTGCATAAAATCCAGTCTTTAATGATCACGTATCGCAGGGCCGCGCAGAACCTCGTGTATTTCCGTTGCATAGCACAATATACAGAATATGCAAGGAAAATACACGAGGAAATCGAATCGTGGTGCGCGGCCTTTGCTTACGTACCCGCCGCCGCTGTGTACAGCAATTAATGTTATTATTTAGTGTTGAATAAATACGAATTTGCGTCCATAATTCCTTGAAAATATTTTATTTCGACAAGATCGTATTCGTACATGTAGGATTGAATTTTACGCTCTGATATATTCCATCTCTTCCTTGCAGATCAGCGTGATGGTTAGGAAGAACACAAAGCTATCCAAGAGGGCGTTGAAAGTTTTAAAGAGCAAGCGCTTGTCGGATTATCACCGTAAAAGGAGGCAACAGGCCGAAGGGCGAGAGTAAGTAAATTTCGTTTTAACAAACAACGTCAAGTAGAGATACTTTCCGCTCTGTTTGATTCGAGCGAACATAAAACGTAACGGAAGCTGGAGTATTGTATTTTCAAGTGTTGTTTCCGTCTTTTTATTACGCTAGGATTAAAAAAAAAAAATAGATTGTTTTGACGATAAAAAAGGAGGTTGGAAAGAATTTGTTGAAATGTCTGACTCTGGTACGCTGTCGTCTGAAATTTATGACCATATTCACAAAATGTTTTTTTATTTATTATCCTAATGCAAAATTTTTTATTGTTTCAACATGGAGTTATACAGGATGTCTTTGAACATCTAGAAAACTAGCAATTGAAGAAATGTACGGGGGGTTAAACGGGCTAAATAGAGGTTAAATTTAAAATATTTTGAAAATTCACGGCGTCTTGCAAACATACTGTTATTATTATATTTAATGCGCACGTAATTTTTTTATAACAAATTATTTCGATTATCGATCCACACCCTGTAACGTAGCAGAAGCGGCAAGTTAATGCGAATTATTAAGTATACTCCAACTAACGAACTAATGTCATCAAACATCAACTTTGCAACTGGCAAAAAGTTCTACGAACACTTCATAAGTGTCTCAGATCATTAATAACTTTTTCCGGACGTCTATGTCTGTCAGAAAACTTTTCGGAAGAACAGGAGGGCTTTCTAAATTGATAAATTGTGAACCTCTTCGTGCGGTGCTCCTTCAAAGTTAGATTCAAGTTTGATCTTACTTGCGTAAAAATTATGAATTATACAAGGGGACGAAACACTCTGTAGGTGACGACGTTTTTGGACACCTCTCTTTAATCCACGTGAAGTTTCTGCCAAGAAACTCCAGTCGTTGCTTCTGTGTTAAACGGAGTACGAGAGCAGTTTGAAAAGTTTCTAATAGCCTAATACGAAAACAAGTTCTTTTTTGACAAATTTAGTTTTATTTTCTTCTTTACATTTTCTCGATGCTCCCACGTCTTTAATCCGTCCAAGTAGTAGTTAGTTGTTCTGCAAAATAGGGATTTACGAATGTGAGGGCTTCCTCATTCGATGAATGTTTCCGTCCTCCGAGCGAAACATTGAGACAAACTAGAGATTTAGAGAATATCGCGGGTCTTACCTTTGGATATGGCATCCAAGTGGTGTCCGGTGTTAGTATTGTTTGGTAACTATGATAACAGTAAACGAAACAAACTAATATTGATCTTACGTTGCTAGCGTTTGAATTGGTATAACTTGATGCTGAATTCTGAACATCCCGTATATTTCGAAGGCGTTCTACTACAACGTCTAGTTAGAGGCAAATACGCAATTTAATCTCGTAAAAATTTACGTCAACATGCGTTTATATTTCCGATTTTTGAAGGAAATAGATACATCTAAATTTAAATTATTTATTATTTATTATTGTGATTTATTTCTAAACGAGGAAACTAATAGCCTAATAATATTTTAAAATAACAATGTGTCTGGTTCGCTACTTACTGATCAACCTGTATACACGGAAATAATTTACAAAGATATTCTAAAAGGTTAGTCTATTATGTCTATAGGTACTGCGGATCGACGACCGCTTCTTTCACTTAATATAGGCGCTCTTAGAGAGTCGTGCCGGTTTATACACGCCCCTCAGTCAAGCCACATCCTCTACGCATTCCATGCGAGTTAGTCGTTAATGTTTAATCAGAAAGCATGATTGGCCGTGTTTCATCTTTTTATATTTCTATTCGTTTTCTGAGGCTAGCATTTTTTTTAGTGTCTGTTTTTTTTTTTTATTTTTGATTATTGTTATCATATTTATTCTGACATTAGTGCTACCAGCTTTTTGAGAATCCCTTTTTTTTGAATTTGTTAATTAATTAATTTTTTTTTAAATTAAATTTGATTTTCTTTTATCGCTTATTATTGGAATTATTTTTTTTTAATTTGTGCAGATATATTAATTTGGTTTTCCTTGTTTTCTTGTATATTTGCTATGTGGTCTAGTCGTAACAAGATGGGGGACGTAGTTAGAAACCTCTTTCTTTTACGCAGACAGTTTGGAGAAGGCTGCTGATGTAATAAACGATTTAGATAAGGGTGGACAAAGCATAAGCAAATGTAAAATTCTCTTACAGGAGCCATCTTTACAAGCTAATTTGCGTTTTATTAACATTTTCGTCAAATACCTCAAAAAATAAAATATTTTGAGTCACAAGCAATGCCACTAACAGAGCTACTCAATCATTTCCGTTAATTCTGTTATTAGGTAGACCTACCATCAGTTAACGATAATTTCGGAAAAAACGGCTAAATAGCTCGTCTTCTCTCCATTTTTTTTACGTCCTGAATATTCGTTTTTAATATAAGCTGTTTCTACAAGCAAGTACAAAATATATTCTATCGTGTCTTTGTAATCTATTCGTAAATTAAACATGAACCGTCAGAATTTCATTACGTTTAGGTTGAGCATCTCTAGTCAGACAAACATGGTGATTGTGTACCACTTTCCCTAACGTACATGCACCCCGCGATTTTTGGACGAATGTATCGTGCCCCACTCTGACCCAAGCGTCGGCGATAGAGGGAGGGTGTCGTCGATTCGCAGTATGATTCTGTCATTAGAAAAATTTACAGTCTCATTATTTTTATACAGTAGGGGAAGTCAGATAATTCGAGAAGATTGGGACACCTGTATATATAAAAAAACTATAATTTTAAGAATTTTAATTTTAAGAAGAAGAAGATTAATCTCTTAAATAAGTAAGAAAGAAAATCTTCGAATTTAAGAAAGCTGCCTTTTTATTATTTTAGCTCGGCTATAACAAAAGTAATTGTATTGTATTGAAATTAAAACTCAATTAGTATAAAAAAGCAAATGAAATTTGCTGAATTAATAAGACTTCATAAGTATTATATTTCACGTAAAAATTTATTTCAGGCACGTAAAGACATGTAAAATTTAACATATTTTAAGATAAAATTAGCAAGAAACTAATATTACGAAAAACAAATGATTTATAACAGAAAAACTATAAAATACCCTTCCCTTCTCTGTCACCTCACTGAGATGTCGCCACCGACAAGGGGGGCCACACCTAATCTAAAGAAGATTAGTTGTGGAGTGACGTGTACTTAGAACATTGTTTCAATTGCTTAAGCATGCCCAAGAAGAGAGTTTATGCCTCTAAAATTCTCAAGAGGACTTCAAGATCTAGGATGATCTATGATCTAGTATTTGCGAAATTTAAACAAACGGAAACAGTAAGTTGATTTTTTCATGAATTAAACAATCGAAGACGTGTATATAATGCAATATATTTCATTACACACGTTTATAAATGGCAATAATCAACCATTTTATAACACGGCAGCCAGGCGAACCCTGCCAAGGCTATTAGTATCTTTCTCTCGCCCAAGTTCTATTAAGCGCTTGCTTGAACACGGATGAAATAAAATATAGCTACGATATTTTATGGGGAATGCATGGCAGTATGCTTTGGTTCGGCGATAATAGAGGACGTTACGCTGCCAGTCTTGAATATAATGTATGCTTTTATACGTACGGCTGTATTGCGAGCAGCATCGTAATAACTCCGTTACATATATTGCAGTTGCTTTTTTTCTTGATCTTGGTATAATTATTTGAATATTGATGGTTATTTCTTTTGGGATATAGGTCGTTTGTTTAAAGAAAGGAAGCGAAATAAGTTTTTTTTTTGGGCTTCTTCTTCTTTATTTATTTTTTTTTCTGCCACGTTTCGTTGCACGTGATCTCAACTTTTTCAAGTATATGTCTGCAAAGACGTTTTTACAATTAGATGGACACATTTTTTGAACTTAGTTGTTGTTCGTGTTCTTGGACTCTCTCTGCACTTTATGCGGATTTATATGTGCGATCCTCAGTGGTATGGAACAGAAAAAAGATGAATAGGTAAGAAAATAGAAAAAAAAAACAAATATCCATCTAATAGTAAAAACGTAATATTTGGAAAAGTTGACATCACGTGCGACGAAGCGTCGCCCAAAAATAAAAAAAAAAACAAAGAAGAAGAACTAGCGCAAAAAGCTTTTCGTTTTTCTCCTTTAACAAACAATTCAAAAGAAATAACCACCAATGTTCAATGCATTTCCGTGTCAATGCTGAGACGAATAAACACGAGTGTATCCAATCGTTGCGAAAATTTAGACACTTCCGCTACTTGCTCGCTACCGGCTAAAGTTTTGCCTGAAACAGTTACCAAAACTTTTCAGGTAGCTGACCCACGCAACAATGAACCGTGTTGGGGTGTGTTCAACGGCATCAGCGGCGTAATCGCTAAACTAAACAGCTATTGCATCGTTTGAATTTGTAAAGCGTCCGTGTTTCGTACAGATAAGAAATATCAATGCCTGCTTGCATTTAAGTTTAGTGGAATATTAGTAAGCCTGCAGTTCGTAGCGTGCAGGGTCGTAATCGAAAATTTGCTGGGTCCATATAACGTCACTCTTTGCGTCGCCATTTTTCGCAGCGAAAAATTCATATGCTACGTTGCAGCGCTGCAATAATACGTATACAAGCGCCTCTAAGCAGCACGAAACATAAAGCATGTGAACTGAGTACGACAATGGTCCGTTCTCTCTATTTATCAAATTGGTGTTCCTTTTTATGTAAACAGCTTCATAAGCGTCTACTTCCCGCAACGAATGTGTTGTGCTACACTCGATTCTTGTGATTCTATTCTACCAAATCTATAACATCTGATATGCTCTCCTTGAATCAATCTTTTTGTTTAACCAATACGGGCTTTATCACAGTCATTACATGCAATTTTATAAATTCCCGACCTTTTCTTCATGTCTGGTTTATCTTTCGGATTGATAATTTTCAGCATAGTAAAATTGTCGGATCATCCGATAAAAAGTCTTACATCACTGGACATACATGAATTGTATATTTAGCAACGAACAAGTTGCAAAGTAAATTTAAACATGTTGAAAAGGAATTCTAAATTAATAGGGTATGTGAGGTGATACTCATAAAATGAAGCTTTGAAAAAAAAAAAAAAAATAATAAAAAATAAAGTAATGTGGATGAAGTGAATACCGGTACTGCTATCAACTGTAACATTTAGTTGCTATTAGTTTTTGTCCATTAGCGACGTTAAATGTTATTTTTTTCTTGCTGGACAGCCAATACCTGGGACATTATTTCATTGTTGTGGATAATGGCATTGCATGAAATATATCCTTAATAGTGACTTAATGACTCTTTCTTGTTCGATATTTTGTAGTTCTGCTCTATATATGTTTTTTTTTTTTTTAACGATTAACCTACCAGCGCTAATACAAACGCCAAAAATAATCCAACACAACTGAATAATACAATTATTAACCATCTGCAATACAGTAATTATTAAATGCTGTGCTAAAACTGCAAAGAAACCGTTAGACAACTTTCAAAAAATTCAAAAAATAAGGTTGATGGCAAAAATATTTTAAATTAATAGATCTGGTGCTAGATAGATCTGGTCCTATTCCAAAATTTCCCATCGTTGAAACATCTAACTAACGAATTTCGTAGATATAGTTTTAGACTTTTGAACAATGGCGTATCCGCGTACGAAAAAAGTGAACAAAGAAAACGCTTTGTTCTCTTAATTTGTCGTATTTCTTTCGCATTTGTTCGAACGCCAGAAAAAAAGCGTCCTGATTATATCTCATCTCTTCCTTTTTCCAGTTGATTGAACCTAATCTATGTGTCCGTCCAGCGAATGTGAATCGAATCTCTCTTTTCAGGCAAGTCCCGGTGGAACAAGTCGGTCAATTAAACTTCGACGACGGATTCGACGCCTTGCCGGATGTGCTCGACATAAAGGTAGAAGAATCGGAAGTGACGTACTCCACCAAAGAGTAAGTAAATTTCGTTTTCCGCTTATAGCATTTTCGTCGTGGTTTTTGGCGTGCATTTACGTTCATATTACCTCAAATTAGTCCTATTTCTCGTTTCTAGGGTGATTTCTTAAGAATTTCTCGGAAAGTTAATTTGGGTTGTGGATCTGTCTTTTAAAGGAAGATCCATGTTAATAAAGATTTGCGTTATGCGTTGTATTTTGAAATTTACGTTTTTTTAGGAAAGTATTTGCCAAGCTTCCTCTAAAATTTGGATTTTCGTTGTTCGAGTCGTTGGCTATTGTAAAATTATGCATCATCTTGAGGTTTCAAAATATCTTCCGCATCCTTTAACTAAATAAATAAGCCTACTTTATAATTACACAATCGGTAAAAGCAATAAATTATAGAAGTTACTTGCATTACACATTGTACACTGCCGTTCAGAGAAGTTCGGTCGGTTGGTAAAAAACATGAAAAGGTTACAGAAACGAACGAAACTAGAAACAAAATGCAATTTTATCGTATGTACAGGTAAAAAAGACAAAAATAAATAAATAAAAGGTTATTCTAGCCTAATATAACAGACTGAACATTATTTTTTTTTTCATCGAAAAAACCTCCTTTGCTGTTAATCACCGCTCGAACTATTCTAGGCATTCTTTCGATAAGTTTTGTTAAAACGGTTTGTGGAATATTAATCCATTCATGTTGCAGAATATTCCGTAAATGTTCTTGTGAAGTTGGGCATACTTTTTGGATCCTCCTGTCCAGTTCATCCCACAACAACTCTATCGGGTTCAAATCTGGGCTTTGTGGGGGCCATGTCATTACTTTCAGGGTGTGTTGTTCTTCTTGCTCCTTTAGATAGTTCTTACACACTAACGCAGTGTGTTTTGGGTCGTTGTCATGCATGAATGTAAAGTTACGGCCTATTATACGCAATCCTGATGGCACTGCATGATTCTGGAGTATTGCAAAATAATTTTCCTTCCTCATTACACCCTGCA
>CACRWG010004616.1:0-20845 GCA_902654985.2 Oryctes borbonicus
GGTGATTTCTTCCTGAATTCTAAAAGTATCTTCAATGCTCTTCTAATACAGACAACGTCTACCGTAGTAACCGTTAGATTTTCTTGTAGTACGCGCCATGTAATTTTCGCAGGTTTTTCAGACACATTTTCGGTAGCTTTCCTTTTACAGGACGTATTAACAGTGTGACGGTGTATTTTTCTATCTCAGCGTCATGGCTATGTTCCTGAATAAGTTTTGTAACAAGTATATTGTTGCCCACTTCGCTCAGGGTACGCAGGATGTTTTCTTTGTGCAAGTAGACCGCTTTTCACCACTTTCTAAACACTTTTGGAAACCATATTTATACTTGTTTAAAAGTTATAACTGTTACATTAAATTACAAATAATCCATCCTATACTATTACGAAGGTTTCGGAGGTAGTTTACCTGTTTATGACACCAATTAACTCCGACCCTTTCTCTTACTACCTGTGGGGAGGCAATTTACCAACACCCATTATAGTTTATAAATGGGATGTAATGTAATGTTATATTACGCCCACCATCTTTATATAGCGGTTAATGATGGGCACTGTCGATAGTAACTGTCGAACGCAATCGATAGTTTGAAATTTTTTTTGCAGAAACTGAATTGCACCGGCGCTTAAGTTTCGAATTTAGGGATAGACTAGGACCTCTTGCACCTTCACATTTTTTTTTTTCAAGTGATTTATGGAAAGCAGATCATTTCAATCAACTGGATAGTGATGGAAATATGCGTATGAATTACATTTTCCACAAGATGGAGCTCCTCCTCACTATGTTCTTCCAGTACGGCAGTGGTTAGACAATGTATTTCCGAACAAATGGATGGGACGAAGAGTACCTACAGAATGGCCACCCAGGTCGCCTGATTTGACGCAACTAGACTTTTTCGTATAGGATTATTTAAAGTCTCTCTTATTTGCCCCTCAACCTCAAAATTTGGAAGAACTTCGTCAGAGAATTACTGCAACTTGTCGTGGAACTCAAAGAGAGCAGTTTTGAACAACGGCTATACCATTGTTTAGCGAACAATGCACAACATTTTGAATAATTATTAGATTGTTTTTTTTTTCTGCAAAAAATATTCGTAAAGTGTGTTTGAATAATAAATATTAAAGCCTAATACAAAAAGAAAAACAAAAGAAAATAAAAATTAAAAGATAACTCCGAAACGAATCGATGAATTTAAAAAAACTAAACGCCAAAATGCACTGTTTCAAAAGGCCACTAAAATGAGGTATTACTCGATACCCCTTTCTATTTAGGATTTGGAAGGAGGCAGAAGGTTAAAGTGGGTGAGTCAATTTTTGCTTAAAAACTTGTCCCCCTCGATAATACTTCTTACGTGTTTCAGGAAATTTTTCATAAATTTCCAGATTTTCAGAAATTTAGGATGGGAAGTTTACAAATGAACGCCCGATATATGATTATACAGAGTGACATTTGAAAAACAAAATCAATAGTACCACGCAATAAAGGCCCAGAAAATAATAAAGAAAGATCTTATACACTAATATTCGTAAGCTTCTCGTTTTCAAAATACAGGACGTTAAAGTTTGAACATTTTCTTTAGAAAATTTATTTCTCTTAACATCTCATAACAAAAAAAAATCACTACTTGAAAAACAATGGTTGTTGGCATTTCGCTGTTCAAATTGATGGTCTTGTTCTTGGATACGCCTCTCCAATCTTTATGTTGATTATGCCTGGGTTATTACGAAATCTATCAACAGACTCCATAATTGCTCTTCACTGTTTAGTTCTACGGCGTACGCATAATTTTTCATAAATCCCCAAAATGAAAAATGGAAAAAAGGAAAAAAAAAAAAATGGAATGAAAAAAGGGGATTAAGGTCGGGACTAGGCACTGGCCATGGTACCAATCCGGCTATTTTCAAATTATCTTTGTAAAAATCCCCTTCCTCTTCGAGAGAAGTGAGCTGACGCGCCGTCATGCATGTAGTACATTATTTGAATAATAAAAATAGAGACATCCTTGGGGATTGGTAAAAGTCAAAGGCAAACGATTTTACATGAGCGTTTAGTAGCGAAGAAACTTTGCGGTCGTTGGATTCCACACAATTTAACCAAAGCTCAAAAAATGGTTCGCGTGAGTTGGTGCAAAAAAATGCTTCAAAAATTCAAAGCAACTTTTGCATCCTTCTCTTTTAAAATGTTAACTCTCTATTAAATAAATTTTAATTAATATATAGAAAATTTTAAATCGTATGAGGAATTAATAAATAATCCACTAACAAGTTTATACATCGCGAGTTAGAGTCACCAAATATAACTGAAGTGAGCGCCCTCACTAGGAGTTTTTTTGTAATCAGTAACAATATAGTTCTATATCTTCTGTTCAGAGGGGGCGATCCTCAACATTCAAAAAAGAAAACACAAATGGAGTGTCTCTCCCCAATCATAGAAGTCGTTGAAGGTCACAAATGTCACAACCATACACAACATCAATGAGATCATAGAGATTACGATGAAAGTTAGGTTAAAATGGCTGCGGATGATAAATTATTTTTCCATAAAACCGTTTTGCACTTAGCAAGATCTCTAGCGTGCATCAAAGATACACCATGGGAACGGGTAAGTTGCTTACATAAATTAATTTAAAGTTATCATATCGTGTCAAGACGATAATCATTAATTTATAATTTAACAAGTGGTTGGTTTGGATTGTTTTTTATTGACAAATTGTTATTAAATCATGTAATGTTTGGATTATCTTAATTTAACCATAGGTGAAAACTCTTTTTACATTATGTCCGAAAGAAACTGCAAATGGAGTCTATCGTTTGGGCAACAGAGATATGGATGCTGTAATAGCGTTGGGTGTATACTTACTGGAATCACAATTACAACATAAAGATCGTATACTCCCTTACCTGTTGAGACTCGCTAGAGGATTGGGGAAAGTTGTGTGGTTAGATGAAGTGAGGCAGAATTCAACAGATCGTAAGTTGTTTTTATATGCAAAATTAACGATTAATATTCATGAGCATTAATCATTAAATAAGATACCTAACTGAACAGTATTTTCTAATTTATATGAAGAAATATAGTGAGATTTAGTGAAAATCATCTATCTGAAGTATTCCAGAGGCTAAAACGATCTTATTATATCTAAGAAAGTTGAAAACTAGTGTGATGATGAAAATTAATCAACAATAAGCTAAAAAATAATGCTAAAATACCTTCCTCTTGGTATTGATGGAATCATATATGATTCCATCCATGTTATATACAAGGTGGGCCACATTCGATACTTTTAATAGGAAACTTATATTTCTAAAGGAAATAGACAAATACTGACCTAAGCTTCTGAAGCTCGATTTTAAAGAGAAATCGATTGGTGAAATCCCTATTTTTATATCTTCCTTAATATAAGAGATACAGAGCGTTTTCTTAAAATGTGCAATTTTTAAAAACCCTTAAATCTTTTTTATTTGTGAAAATGCTTGATTTAAATAAAAACTGTATTAGGGCGCTTTTTCACGCAGAATCCTATGCTCTAATTTTTTCTTTTTTTAAACTCCTATTTTTTGAGATATTATCAAGACTTGTGTTTTTTTATATGGAGCACCCTATATATTTTTACACTATTGAAAAGCATATAAAATTACCTTTAGAATGACATAACACACTTGATATTTTATGTAAACAATTTTTAAATTATTTGTTTTTCTTCATTTCACATTATTTTAAGATGGCTATGGGTGGTGGTAAATAAGCAAATAAAAGATTTCAACAAGGCAGAAAAAAATTGTTTTAATATTAAATGTTACAAATAACAATTCAAACAAACTTAACTAAAGAAACCATTAATAGCATTACTGATATTATAGCTATGAGGAATTAAGAGGGTTTAATCGGTAAAAACTTAGAATGTATTAAAAATGTGAAATTAATCATGACTAGAACTAAAATAAGTTGGTTTCTAAAATTCTTACCCACAAATTTAAACGAAATATTTACAGAATATACCTTTGTACTAAAAAATGCGTAAACATGATAAATTATAGCCAGTGTTCGAGAGTCGAACATTATGAATTTAATAAAAATAATTGACAAATTGATTCGGCAAATTGTGGGAAGTTCAAACACAAGTCGTTGCGTTTGTTTCTAGTTTTATTTTCCCTTTTACATTCACTACTAATTTACAATAATTTTGCAAATACATCCTGTCATGCCCCAATTGTCTCTTCATCTCCTCTTTTGGAACTGCAGGGTTTGGGATTGGCAGTTTTAACGTAAGGTGTACATAAATATCGTGACGTAAGTATTCGGGCACACCCGAATGTGGTCGTTTTGCCAACATAATTCTTGGATTTTAAAAGAAACGGTTTTTGTGAACAACTAATTGCTGCTAGAAGTTACTCGTTTGAATTCATTATTAAACTTCACATTTTCAGTAAATTAGTAAATATAACTACCACAAATTGTATTTATTCCATTTTTCAGGAATACCAGTGGCCGAAAAGTTCAGCTTCTCGTTGCACACTCTCCTGAGCGACGTCGCGGCAAGATGTCCGGAATCCATAGACGAAATAATAACTACGCAAGTCGATTGTTTGGCGCTCCTGACGAACTCCATCGGCCATTTGCAGGAGCAAAGTTCCAACTCGAGCTCAACGAAGTTGTATTTGTGCCGCGGTACGGTGCCGGTGCTGATCGGTTTGGCAAGAGCAATGGGTAGATTTACGATCACTGACCCGCCGTTGATCTGTCGCCTGTATCCCAAACCAGAACCGCCAATAATAAGCGCTCATATCAATGTCGAGCGAACGAACACGAAGAATACGTTCAGCAAGTTCTGGTCTATCATACCGAGAAGCTTGTCGGGGAACTTGTCTGTCACCAGCGATATGTTAGGATTGACGCAGGTAAAGTTTATTTAATCAACACGTCACCAATTTACATTAGTGATAATTTAGTAAGGTAAAGATCATGAAAACTCAAATTATTCATCACCTAGAAACTTGCAAAGTTCATGCAAAGAATCGGCCTCATTTTCGCAGTGGTTATGGTTATACTATTGTGCTGTTAAAAGATGCTGGCAAAGTTATTGTGGCTAAGGATAAAACTAGGGTTGCAATTTTCGCGTTGCTATTATTTGCATTGCATTGGGTTAGATGGTGTGTCTATTGCGTTGCCGATATCCTATTTGATTAACAGAAAACATTACGTGAGAGTTAATGACCATTTCTCGAAGTTTATTAGCTTGTATAGAGGTATTCCCCAAGCACCAATACTTAGCTCACTTCTATTCTCAGAATATCATGTCCATTGCTAAACTCGATAGCTAGGCTTACAACTTTAGTGATAGCATCCTATTCAATTTCAGTTAGATGAAGAACTGTAGGTTTATGCATGGTTAATAATGGTAATAATCCATGCTTTCACGTCAGCTTTCGTCAATTACAGGGGGGCATAGGACTGTCATGAGTTATTATTACATCTGCGCCTATCAAACTACGGAGAACCTTACTCTGAGGAGAATGACGAGCCCGAGATTTCAACCCGGCACCTCGAGACTGACAGCCGAACAAGCTAGACATTGCGCTACCAATCCCATTCAAGTCTCGGGTGTTACATTAGCAAAATTGTTGGTTGTGCTTATGCAAATTTCAAGCATTTTATCCCGTTTAAAATAATTTCGGTACTAAACTAAAGGTTATACCAGCCCCCTTGTTAGATTACTACGCACCGATGAACAGTGCGTGTTAAAATTCGATTGGTGAACAATGTGTACAAAACGTACAGAATACCTGCCTCCCGTTTACTTTTGATTTGAGAAAATATGATCAAGTCTTGCATAAATTTGCTAAATATGAAAACCGGCTTCAAAAACCCAACGGGCAAGGGAAGAAGGTCTATCGTATTCCATATAGGCCCCGACATGGATTTCCTCGAAAATGAATTGTTGTTGTTTGATCATTTACATAAATGATTTGGAAAGAAACGTGTCCGAATGCTTATATCCAGATGATACTGGACCATCATCGCGGATTTATACTGCGACTTTATTTGCTCCACAGAAATGGTTCTGTTTTTGCATTTTGAAGAAATGTAGACTAAATTTTGGTTAAATAAACAATTTGTATAATGCAATCTCTGGTTTCTTGCTTTTTTTATCCTCAACTGGTATGGCATATACTTTTGGTCATAAGCCAACAAATTCGCTCATAATTCTTCCACTATTTTCGTCTTTAAATAGACCTAAGCGGTGTATAACGTAAACATTGTACAAGTATGTTGCAAGCATAGAAAACGAGAATGCAAGTGACTTTCAATCAGAGAGTAAATAAAGAATAAAATTATACATTTTAGCACTTTTTCACTGTACTACTTGCAATGTAATATATAGTATGAGTCAATATCCACTCCCCAACCCTCAAATATGTATTTTACAATAAAAAGGACAAAAATTAAGGATACTAAAATCCCGATTATTAATTGTCATATGATTATCAAAAACCTTGTATATAATAGCAAAGTTTATAAAATTTTAAGTAAAGACATCTTTCTTAGGGCTACGACGCAACCGATCCCGCTAATCAAACGCATCTAACAATACGTGGCGCCGGTTACGTCACAGGCAATTATGATCCAACGACGTACTTCTTTTCGAAGTTCGGTTCTAGCTTCAATCAGTTTCCCAACATGAAATTTTACGATTCCAATGAAAAGAAGCACAACATCCTCTTCCCGCACATTCACCTTCAGACGATCCTAGCGTTCGCTAAGAAGCTACTGACGAAGGATATGCTTACCTTCTTAGACGAGCAGTCACTCGAAATTTTCTCCACGGGAAAAATACTAATCTTCCCCTACAAGACCTTCTCGGAAACTATAAATTTGGTAATGGTAACGTTGCTGAGGGAGCTGTTACAACCCCACAAGGATCTTCCGATGCCGTTTACGAAAGACGTGCAAGAATTCGTTAAAGGCGAGTACACCCTTACTTATTATATTATGTTATTGAAAATGACTAATGGCTAAGTTGACAACATACTCCATGTTTTTACCATGTTACCCAGGATTTAAGAGCCGTTTTGAGTTACTCGGCGCTTGTGAATTTGTACTAAATGTTTATTTTAGTTAAATTGGTTCTGATTTTAAAAATAATCCCAAGATTAAATTAAGCCTATTTTTTTATTTAAGTTACGTTGTTAGTAGTAGCTCTCCTCCAAACAATAACAGCAACATTTCATGTTGTCAGATATAGCTTGGCTTTATCAGAATAATTTAAAAAAGATTGTCACCGTTTCCCCTTGATGTTTTTCGCTGCATTGTGGTAAATACAGTGTTGCAACAAAAAGCAAAATATAACTATTTTCCAAAAACAGACGTATCAGGCATATTTTGGACATGTACTTGGCTGACAAAACATCGTATGGCTACCTTATAAATTTTGAATCACTTCGCAAATCGACGGCAGATAAACGAAAACGACTTAATTTTGGCCTGCCTATAGTGTGGAGTGAGTCCGGCAAAATTAATCCACAATACCGTCCATAAAGCCGCGCCTAGACACATCCGTACTTACCGCCTAGACGATTCATACTGTTGTAAACTATAAGTTTACAACAGCAAATTGAGCTTTAAAATAACATTGTGCTTTTGTTTCTAAAGATATAAAAATGGTTAAATTACAAACAATTGTTTTTTTGCCGTAGATTCAGAATCTGGTGTCGGAAAAACAACTGACTGCCCCAGTTCATCGAAAATGACTTCCAACTTTGGTTTTTTAATTAAACACCTTGTATATTTTTACATTTTCGAAATCTGCGTCATTCTGTATCTGAATGCATTATTTTAGAAAAATACTTCCACTTCTTTTTTTAAAAGAGACAATTAAAAATCTCAGTGTAGTGGACTGACTGCGATGTTTTACTTGCAAAATTTATTGTTAAATATTGATGGCCGAATTTTACGATAGTAAGAAACAACATTTTCTATTGTTGCGTTGTTTTCTAAAATCCTACTTTCAGATGCAGAAAGATGTGTAGATTTCGAAAATCTAAAAATTCTCAATGTATTCCATTTAATAAACTAAAGTAGCAGTCAATCCGGGTAAACTGGTACAGTCAATTGTTTTTCGGATAATCTCATAATTTAATCGTCCGTGTATCTTTAGAAACAAAAAAGTTATCCATATAACAAGGTTTAAACTGAACCCCCTGTATACATAATGCACAGATGTAATTTAAATATTTTTCATATTCAGAACTTGAAAATTTACAAATAAAGTTTTTTTTTTGCGTTTCGTAAGTCTTACCATTTATCCGTGATTTCCGATTAACCGCGCACCTCTTCCCGGTTATTACCGCGAATAATCGAGGATAGTTTAAAAAGCACTTGTCCACCAAAAAACAAAACTTTCACTACTTTGTGCTGAGCAATTAGAGCAGGCACCCAAAACATTCGCTGACGTAACAATTGAACATCAAAATTAAATAAATATGGTAGCCTTGGTCCGCTTCAGCTTATTTAATACATTTCATCCCTTTTGACGATACTGGCGATCATTGCATTTACTACTTGCATGTTACTATTATTACATAAATAAAATTGTTTATGTAATACACTCCGGAAAGATGAGTTTAATTAAACGGATTGCAGCTCCATCAAAATACTCGTAATATATGCATTATATTCTCCAAAGTCATTGCAGATTTCTGCGAGCGGTTTGTTAAAAATGTTCATTCAAAATTTGATATTTTTAGTAGTAAATAAAAAATGTAAAGCTTCACATGGGATAGTTTCTACAATCCTGTTTTACCCCCACTTTAGGGGGTTGGTGTAAATATTTTACTTTTTTGGTATTAACACATAAGAAAACGACGAAAACATTAAGCAATACATTTTACATGTTACAGGTTTATTTCTGAATGGTCAGACTGAACTGCAGAGCAAAAATCATGACGCAAGCGAAAAAGAAGACAAAGAGACCAATTATTCGCTAGTTAATAAATTTAAAGTGAATGTCATGGCGAACGCAGCTTGTGTAGACCTGTTAGTTTGGGCTATAGGCGACGAGACAGGTAAATATGATTTTTTACGCGTAAGAAATCCTTTAGAAATTGCAATGAAATGGAAAGATATCGATAAATTAAGAAAAAGAAATCAACCTAACAACTTAGCCAAACTCTCTCCAAGTACACAAATTAGTCTCAAAATACGTGCTTTGCCAATATTTTAATGTTTCAGATATCAAGTTAAGTATCAGATTAAGTAAAATATTTCATTGGTTTCTGCTTACAACTGCGGAACTTTAAAAATCTCATTAAAATTGTGAAAATTGTCTAAATTCTATAATAGAAAATTAAATAAAAAACAATAAGTACGTACTATATTTATGGAATATCATCAAGGCTGTTTACTGCACACTGACTGGAGACTATTCATTCCAAGAGGGTTTATATAGAGCTCGTTTTGGGTCAATGGAGCGGAAATGTCATGCACCAACGAAGTGCAGCGGTTGCTAAGAGGTTTAATTAGTTGGAACTTCCACGTGTGAGGCTAATACGTAAGAGGCTATCTTCGCGTTTTAAATTGTTGGAATGTTTGAAGAAAGGAGAGGAACAAATTCACGGATTCTTCAACTATAATAGTGAGAGTTACATGTTCTTGAGGAAGCGAATTGGGTTCAGAAATGGAAATGGTCCTTTAGATTTGATAACGCTGCGTTTTTGAACTAAATGCGTGGGTTTTCGGTAAACGGAATGTCCCAGCGCACCGTTAGGATGCCAGTGCACGAGAACATCAAACAATCAACAAAAATGCAAAAATAAATGAAAAGTTTCATGAAAAATTTTGGAAACTATGAGAGACATTGCAGTTAATTTTTACTTGAACAAGAGATGATAACGTTATTTATTGAGGTACTTTTTCTTAACTTATTGACCTCGTTCCTCCAATAATGAATATAAACAGCACGAGACTATGAAATGGTCTATCTCTGAATTTCTTTGTTCTTACAGTGGATAAGGAATATAATCTTGCGTCATTACTACATGCATTGAACATTATTTTAGGTGATTAATTTGAAAGTGACTTTTATTCCAGTGTTTAGAGTTGTTTTGTCTTTTTTTCTATGTGACCATTGCTTAATTATCATCAATAATGATAACAACTGTGATACCCACGTGTTTGATTCATCATTTCATTTTAAAAGAAACTGTTTTAGCGTTTTATTAAATAGAATTCAACAGAGACGTTTCTTCAAGTAAACCATAGATTAAAAGTTCTTTCCAAAGAAATTGTTCGGAGGTTTTAAGTCGCAATCATTTACAGTAGAATCGCTATTACAGTTTTAATTGGTAAAAATAAGATGTTGCTAAAGAAGTTACTTTTTCCAGAAATTCCTCTCATATGGTAGAAAAATATTTTCACCAAACTAGGTCTACGGAATTAGCGTGCTGTTGAATATAAGCTTCTTTTATTTTCAAAATATGAACATGGAGTGAAATTTATCGCAATATATTTTTATATAAACTAAATTAAAGTAAATCGTATACATTAAAAAAAATTAAGCAAGTGTTGAAGTGTACTACAGTATACTAATTCTACGGCTGTACTGAGCATACAGATCGTTAGTATTAAGCTTTACCATCGTGAATATTATCTACAAATCTTATAAAAGCCAATATTAACGAAGTACTACTACACGAAAAATTCAAAATTTCGCATTGCAGTACGCGCTACGAGAAATTGCGAGTGGTGGGAGTAAGTTCGCGCAGCAAAAGCAAAAGGTAGTGAAAATTGTCGCAATTGATTTGAGCTGAAGCTGTCGTCGTAATGTCACTATTATTATCTACATTGATAATTAAACTTTCCGTCCTTTCATCAACTAATGTTTCTTAAATATAAATGAACCAGCTGCCAACAACCACTATGTGCATACGCGTTTCGCTGTATCAGCTCATCAGTACACCTAGGTGGTAGCTGTATGTTGTCATATGTATACGAAGATAGAACTAACATGTTTGGATGAGAGTATCGTTTTAAAGATACTGTAATCACTGAAAATATCGAATTAAATTACTCTATCGACTTCTACAGAAGTGAGCAGTAATGCAGGTGTACTGATACAGCGAAACGCGTATACACATAGTGGTTGTTGGTAGCCGGTTCATTTATTCTTGATGCGTTAAGCCACTAGTCGAAATATGCTACCCTCGCAGCTCATGTGGCATTACTACTCACTTTTGTAGAGGTTGATATAGCAATTTCATTCGACATTTTCAGTGATAAGAGTATCTTTAATTAGATATTCTCGTCCAAACATGTTAATATTTACCTCCAATCTCAATCACTTGTTCCCAATCTTCTTGAAAATTCTTCTTCCGCTAATTTACGAACATCGTCCATCTTAAAACGTACGTTTCTTGCTGCGACATTATTCTTTACAGTAGTCCTGATCAACTCGATATGATTGAAATCGAGGTGATACAGTGGAAGTCTAAACATTGTGTATCCTTGGCGTTGTAGAATTTCGTCGAATTTATACGTTTTATATTGATCCTTGCAGCGTTAGTTAGCTGGTATAATCATTTCGTTCTTTTTACTATTACTTGTTGGAACATGGCTTTTTTGTCTCTTTTAGTCCCCTGCCATAGTTTTTTGTATTCCTATCGGAATGATAGTTACACCAGTTTTTACGCCGGATTTGAAGGTCAGATAGGGTCAGGAATAAAACCCACCTTGCCTTCTGTATGCATTGTATTGTTTATTACTTTTGTACTTCCATCACTCCACATCTTGGAAGATGTATGACTACTGGGGATGTAAGTCACGTCGATATGTACAATGGGTCGATTCGTATCACGAAAATCTTTTGCAAGTAATCAATTTTTAATGCTCGCATATCTATTCGTTCTATCAAAACTTTCCTATTACTATGTGTGCATCGGAACTTAGATCCTAAATTTGTTAAGATTCTTCTTAGTGATATGCTTGATCCGTTCCATTCGAATTCGTGTTGCATCTTTCGGCGTGCAGTCGATACGGTAACTCGTCACTCGTCTGCCCTAAGAAAATTATAAACTGCGTCTTACACCATCCTTATTCTTATCATTCTCACCTGTTCTTATACTTGCTTCCCTCTTACCAGATTTTTTCATTGACATTTCTTGCTGCATATCCCTCTTTAACAATTCTTTCGATTGTTTGCATCGACTCATCAGTTGCTTCACAAACTGTTTGTTTTGTCTCACTTACTCTCACTGAACTGCTTTCATGTTTACAAAAATAATTGTATAGATTAACAACTTTTTGAGCGTGCATCATCTTCTGATCCTCTAACAAAAACATCTTGAACCGCCCCTGATAAGTACACTATAACTACTACTTAAGTACTACTGTAAGTAAAACGACTACTGTGTATCCCCACTGCTCGTCATCTCTCTCGTGGCGCATGTACTAGTTTCGGTTGGGTAAATCATTGAAGATTTGTGGAGCTTGGTTCCGTACCTAATCTGAAAAAGATCTACGTTGTTCTATAGTTCGCTAAGGGTTACCTTATATGTGATATAAATTTAAAAACGATTGCGCGATTAAACACACATCTGTATAATGTTTAAGCTCGATACCAACAATTTGTATACTGCTTGATTTGTATTAATAATTGTCCATTGTCACTTGAGTGGAGTGATTTTGTTTTTGTAACGGCTACTATACTAACTTCAATTTTTATTACATTTATTGCAAATTGAGTTTGTAACATAGTGATAGATTATTATGCAGAGTAGCCACAAAGTCTGGAAATGACCAAATATCTCAAGGATTAATAAAATTTAGTATGGAGCAAGAAGAATCTTCTCGGCCTTGTACCTTTATTTATTTTTGAGGTTCAATACCTTGATTTTGTTTTCATGAAACGGGGGTCAGTTTGATAATTTTTGAAAAGAGCATTTTCTGATTTGGACAATGTGACATTTTCTTGTGCTTAAATTTAACGGCTCGGTGGCCCAGTGGTAAGGCGGCCTGCGGTTTCTTAGCGGGTCTGGTAGACTCCCGAGTCACCATTCGCAGTTCGGGTACAGTTACTCTTTGCGGCGAAAGGGTGATAGTAACAAGGTCATGAAACACTTTACACAAACAATCTACACACTGAAAGACTCCTGAGGTTATGACAAGCTTAAAACAGCTTATACGCCCCATCGGGCCGTCACCACACTAAAAAAAAAAACAATTTACAAACAAATGAAATGTAATTAATTTCAATTTGTCGAACTTCCGATGATAGTTCTTTGAATATAATCTGAGATTTGGTAAAAAAATCCGAGGATATCCACGCAGCCGCTATGACAGCATTATCTGTACAAACTTCATTTGCTCAATAGATTAAGTGAAGTTGATTTTGATCGCAGAGCCAAATCTTATAAAACAATGACGAGAAAGAACGAAGTGAAAATGTTATCAACGTAAATCGTCACATTCGTAGATATTGGATTGGTCCGCATTGAATGGAAACAGTCAGCGGTCGCAATTTTATAAGCCTCCATTTTGTTAGAACTTCAAGCTACGTCCCTTGAGTTAGCTCTACTTGATTTTTTCTTGTAGCGACATTTGAAAAATACGTTAACGGATCAGACAACATCGAAGATCTAAAGCGACGAATAAGAGGTGACGTTGCAACCATTTCTGCAAAGACAAATAGATTCTTTCAAATTTTTCTCATAATTACCAAAAAGTGAATAGTGAACAGTTTGAGCATTTTCTGTCGAATAACTAATTCTTATTGTTAGTTCCTTGGCTTTTTTCTCTCTCCCTAAAATTATTTGGTTTCCGTAAAAAATTGTGTTACATTACTGACCTGGGGGAAAATGCTCTTTTCAAAGACCTCCCCTTCGAGAAAAATCAAGTTGGCCTTGGATCTCAAAAACGATAGAATAATACAAGATCGAAAATATTACAATTAATGTAACTCTGTACCAAATTTCTAGGGTCTTCACTTAATAATTTTTGTGATTATTAGCCGTCTCCAAACTTTTTGTCCTATGCTCTCATTTAAATCCGAATTCAACCCAAAAAGTCATAATCAAATAAAAGAAAATGCACTTTTTCAAAGAATTTTCTCCAAAATTGGAATGTAATGTTATATTGGCTACTCTTATACTATATGCTGCAAATTCCAATTTTGAAAACAGTGCCGGTTGATTTTGGCAAATGTACTTACAAATACCTTTTATTCTTTTAGGTGCTGACAGTTTGTGTAGCAGATTAACTGAGAAAATCAACTCAAACCACGGACATAGACTGGTATTGGCTCATATGCCGTTGCTTATGGTCTGTCTGGAAGGTCTTGGAAAGTTAGCACAGAAATTTCCCAACATTGCATCCACCTCAATATATTACTTGAGAGATTTTCTGATAACACCATCACCTATCCTATTCAAACTGCATAAGCAAGCAATGGATAAAAATGTCAACAAAGAGAATTTGAAAACTACAGGTGCGTTTTGTGTTGTAGAGGAGTACACAACCTGACATAAAAATTTGCTGCTTGAAATGCAAAATATTTCTGCCGGTGCCTAAATCCATACGTGCCTTCAAATAATTTTCGGTCAAATGTCTTACGGAAATGTTAAAGTGTTTTTTTAATATTTCCAGTTCAAAATGCTGAACCATTGAAATCGGACGAAATTAAAACATATTCCCCGTCCGAGATAGCCTTCGAGAAGCTGAGAGACGCCGCGATTGAGAACCTGTGTTATGCCTTGGACTCGGCGCACACCATCGATCCCGATTGTGTTAGAGCTTTAGTGGCCAGCGTTTCGAATAGATTGTTTACGGCTGAAAAAAGCGACAGGTATGTTATGCCTAATTCTTTTTATTCAAAAAAATGAAGGACCCAATATAATGAAGGCGTATCCAATCCAGGCCCTACCCAGGCTGCTATTTTTCAAAAATGTAATTACTTTGAACAACCCAAGGAAATTCTGTCTGGTCATAAATTTCTTCAAAACACTAAATAAACCAGTGTTTTGTTTTCTTCGGATTTTTAGATCTTTAACAATGAAAACAAAAAGCTTCTTTTTCCTGGATTTATTTTAATTTGCTACGTTTCGTCGACATCCTCAAGTCTAACGGTTTCTTGTTGCTTTCATGCTTGAGAATGTCGACGGAAACAGTACGAAGAAACGTAGCAAAATAGAACAAATCCAAGAAAAAAAAAGCTTCTTGTTTTCTTAACCAAATATCTAAAAACTCAATGAAAATAAAACACTGGAAAACTACGAATTTAATGACAGATTAATTATTACTGTAAATTAAATGTTTTGATTTTTTTTCTTAGCGAATCCACAGTCATATCGACCAATATAGTGTACATGCTGGGCCACGTTGCCGTCTCCATGAAAGGAACTCCTAAAACAACAGATACCATACTTCAGTTTTTCCAGCAGAGGTTTTGCCGCGTGCCATCAGCCTTAGACACGTTAATCGTCGATCAACTAGGTTGCATTATAATCGCGCAGTGTGAGCCTCATATATATGACGTGGTAATGAAGATGTTCACAATGATCACGGTAGAAAGTAGCAGCGGTGCCTATAGTAACAATATTAATGAGAAGGTCCAATACAGGTAGGTCCAAACGACAATTGTAGATTCTTTTAATTTTTATTTTGTTGCTACCATATTTAAACGTTTAAAATCAAAGATAAATCATCTAAAAGTTCTTCTAAAGATCTACATGTACATTTATACTTACTTTAAATATTATAGAACCAATTAAATGGTTTCTCAATATGCTACAATGGACACTAAAAACCGACTATCTTTCGCTGTGTGAACTCAATGGTGGTCGTTATATTGGTTGGAAAAGGAAGTTTCATCAGCACATCAAACACCATTAATAAATTATTACTTCCAATTAATTCATAAAGTTATAATAATAACATAAATAAAATAATCGTATGATTCAGAATGCATCGTGAAATTGAGATTGATCAAGCTTTCTATATGTGTGCTATCCTTGTTGTTGTTAATGGTACTCGGCGGTGATGTATTTCTTTTTTTTTTAGGCACGTGTCTAAAGCTGTTATAAACGCATTCGCTAACATTGCGGCCAATATAAAACCGGAATCTCTACATGGACTACTTGTTAACCTGTTAGAGTTGTTAGTTCAGCTCGGATTAGAAGGTAAAAGGGCCAGCGAAAAATCTCCAAGTGCAAAAGCTTCCAGTTCTGCCGGCAATCTGAGCGTCCTCATCCCAGTGATAGCTGTCCTATTGAGAAGGCTGCCGCCCATCAGGAATCCGAAAGCCAGATTACATAAGTTGTTCAGAGATTTCTGGCTATACTGTGTGATTATGGGATTTACTCCGTCAGATTTAGGTAAATCCATGAAGTTTTTATACAAAGAATTTAATTGCTTTTCAGTATTAGAAAAATATATACAGGGTGTTTAAAATTTGTATACATATAACGAATAACGTTGCACGCCTCAATTTCTCTGGAGAAATTGAGGCGCTATATTGTACGTGCTCGACGTCCGTGCAAAGTTTAGGAGATACATCTTCGAAATACATCTTAAAAAAAAAGCATTATATACCTATGTTTTATTTCAATTTTCGCTGAAAATACATATTTTTTTTGTCTTCACGGACTTACTAAAACAGATAAGCGTATTATTTTTTTTTCATTTCTGGATCACAGAAGCGTGTTCTAAACGCAAAATTTCGAAATTTGGGAATTGCTGTATCTATTAAAAATTATCGAGATTAGCGAGAAATCTTGAAAAATGATATTTGACTTTCTTACGAACTTATAGCGGATGCATACATTTTGGTAGCACATTTATTTATCTAACATTTCAGGATTATGGCCGCAAGAATGGCATGAAGGTGTAAAAGAAATCGCGGTAAAGACCCCTCCTTTAATATCGCCCACTTCCAGCCGTTCCGAGATGAGGGAGCTGCAGTACACTAGCGCCGTTAGAAATGAAAGTGTGTCCGTCAACGAGCTACAAGAGTTACGCATACAGGTGTTGGAATTGTTGAAGGGTGATTCTGATGTCTCCGCGTGTGTAAATAAGCTGTCCTTTGCGCAGCTAACTTTTTTGCTGAGCGTTTATTGGGTTGAAACGTTAAGGTATGTATTAGAAGCTCCTATCATGACAAACTTTGTTAAAAACTTATATACCATGTTGTCGAATATTCTTTTTTATACCAATTTATCAATAGCTACTTATGGTAGTTAAACATGATAAAAAGTGAATTATATATTAAATTATTGCAGATTAAATATAGCATGTAGTTAACAACATGAATCCATAATTAATAACAGCTGATCGACACTTACACGTAACGGGCGAGTTTATTAACGGGCGTTCGGTAATTCGACGTGGTATGGAAGAATCACTGGGCGCTGTGAGGCTAAATCTGGGAGGCCTCCAGAGATCCAATTTTTTTTCGCTTTTCCACGACGAGGAACTGATGCGAACGTGTTTTCTCGAGGCTACGATGCGGATTTCGCGATATTCGACGAGTTTTGATTCCGAATTTGAAATTTCCGGGATAACCTTAGTAAGTATAAAAACGCAGATACAATGGCGGAACGCGTTGACTATTCAGCCTACAAATCCATAACGTTAAGCATTCGGTGTTCGAATCCATTGTACGACGACATCGGTTTTTTTGCTTCCTTTGTATTGCCAACAGATTAACTAAATTCATATCAACATTTTTAAAGTTACCAGATTCGAACATTTGAATTGAGTACTAGGTGGCGCTGTCGTAACGCCCCGATTTTTAAAAGAAAATGTGCTGAGGTGGGCAAACTGCATCTAGTATCCCTTTGTATGTATAAGTTATCATCCATCCAAATTTATTTTACTTTGGCAATTTATTTAGAACACCTTGCATAATAATGTCATTTCATTATGATTTATTATGGTAGAGACGTATTACATGTGTTCGGTATAATCTCTCTAAGCCATACGGTCTAAAAAGTTATATTTTAATCATGATTTATTGTTTTCTAGAGTGACAAATTCACCGGAACCCAACCTACAAACCATAGTAGTTGACTACCTGTGTGACTCAGCTTCGCAGAAAGACAAGGCAGGCATGTGGAACTGTGTGTCATCGGTTGGCGAAAAGGTCTTCGACAAATTCCTGGAAGTAATGAAGAATAAGCCTAGGAACGCCGTTCGCGAAGCGGATCTTGAGGAGCACGCCCAATTTCTTCTGGTCAACTTCAACAATCCGCAGAAGCAAATTAGGCGAGTTGCCGATAAGTTCTTATCCTTATTGGTTGACAAGTTTCCCCATCTACTTTGGAATAGGAGGTAAATGAAATCCTATTATGTATACAACAAGCTTAAGTTACATTAATTACAAGAGAATACTGGGAAGAGGTTACAACAGTGTATCCTGATAGCTTTCTGCAAATTTATACCACTTTGTTTCTCGGTAATCTAAAGATTTACTGTATTACTGCACTGTTTTTAAGATAATTGTGCTAATTTCTTTGCCAAATGCGCGATTGACATGTTAAACGTCTTACACGCTAGAGCGCCGATTCGTATTTTATTCGAGTTATTCTAGAAGCTTTCAGCAACGTGTCGAAAATTCTTTTATATCAACTATACCCATGTTCAAAAATTCGATCCATTACTTGTTCCATATTTATTTGTACTTGTAAAACTCGCGGCAAGACTTGCGACATGATGCGTGTACAAACGAGGAATTATGTTTTTACACCCCAACGGATGCAGCCACTGCAGTAGCTTTAGTTCAAGGTGGCGGATATTATGCTACTCAGGTACTAGGCGTTACTCGTTCAACAGTACAAAGAGCCGTTCTGCGTTTTAATATCACAGACAGCGCTGCTAGGTGATCGTGGAAAAGTAGCATCCGAACGAAGTGGTTTCTTCAATTTTGAGGGATAGGCATCTGGCTGCAGTTGATACGTCAAATCGACTGAGCAAAGTAAGAAATGTCCACGTAAGCAAATGGACAGTTCGTCAACAACTAGCCGAAATTAGTTTAACGTCCCGAAGATCAGCCTGATGTCCACAGCTATCTGTAGAACATCATAAAGCTCAACTAACTTTTGCGTAGGATCACGAAAACTATTATTCCCGGATGAATCCAGATCACCAGATGGGCGGGAAAGAATTTGGAGAGGACAGAGAATGCGATTGCTCAATGCATTATTGTGGAAAGAACCGGCTACTGTACATGAACACCATTTAAGAAAAGCAGGTGGTTCCTTTTGCTCCATTTATAGGGCCTAGTTCGATTTTTATGGACGATGATGCGCGTCCGCACCGAGCTCGGATCATCAACGAATATTTTAAATGAGGTCAAAATTATGCGTATGAAATAGTCAGCTTGCAGTTCCGACTTTAATCCGATAAGCATCTCTGGGACAGACTAGGAAGACAGATTCGAGGACGTGTATCCCTTCCAAACAACTTGGATAAACTTGCTGCGGCGCTTCGGGCAGAATGGGAGCAATTAAGTCAAAATTATGTTCAAAATTTAATTAACTCCATGTCGAGATATTCGTTGCAATAAGTACTCTAAAATGTTGTTATTGTTTTTGCTCATGAAACCCTTTGAATTTTCTAAATTTCCAAATAATTTGATATTATTCTATAAATTAATTTCTTTCTTAATTAATTTTATTCACCTTACATTTATCACCAAACAATGTTTACCTCAAAGCATTTTTTTTTTGCGAAGAAAAATTCAAATGGATCGTGTTTTTTGCACTTGGGTATAGGTTCTATAAAATAGTAATCGAAATCTTTGCTAAGTTTGGTTCATGTTTCAAATGGAAAATCCTGCATATTTTTTCAGAATCTGATAGAGAGCCTGTACCAGAATTTTTTTTATTAACATTTATTTATATCTAAAATGCGTTTCTACTTTACTAAGTTCGCTACGCATATGCAACAAAATACTATAAACTTTCGTTTCTCTAAAAACACACATTCCCATTCATTTTTTCTTTTTAATAGGGTCATCTGGACTACATTAGATATTCTGCAAGTTCTATCTCATTCTTTAGAACTTGATCCAAATCAAGAAACACCCAGCTTACGAATTCTATCGACTTTGTATTCCATACAATTGATGGACACATTGGAAGCTAGAGAAGTACACCTTAGTAATCTTATACCTACCTCCTCTTCACTTCCCAACTAACCTTGTTAAATGTCAATGTTTTTAGACAAAAAACAGGCCGTTTTTATTTGTTTATTTTTTTTTTCTAGACTAACTTAACAGCTTAATTCCATTTGCAGTGCCACCAGAAGCAAGACCACTTTGGTGTTTTAATTAATACCCCATATGTTATAAGTTGTCTTTAAACTAGTGAAACGCCCTCTGGTGTAGTTTTTTTAACTCAATTCTATTTAAAAAAAAAAGAAAACCGCGATTTTTAAATGACTGCCAAAAATCCCACAATCTGATATTTAACTTACACATTGGTTTAGTGAGTAAAAGACGAGGTATTAGTGCTAGTTAAACTTTAACTATATATTGTTAGTATCGCTTCCGGTGACGCTGAAAATACAATTGAACTACCGATAACACCAAAAGCAAAAATCCACCTTTTTTCTTTATTAATCGCTAGCTTCTGTTATTAAAAAATTAGAGCGGGGTGGGGAAATTTGAGATCTCAGTGTTTATATTGTGTTCGAAGTCTTAAGCTTATCGTTTTCAGAACATCATCAAAGATTTCGCCGCTTACGCCGAGAGAATCCTGAAAGAAGCGGTAACGTGGGAACCTCGCTGGACGAGGTCTCACATCCAGGAGTATCTTAATCAGATACCGTCATCCATCTGGAATCATTCCGGCGTTTCTTT
>CACRWG010004617.1:0-20806 GCA_902654985.2 Oryctes borbonicus
AACCTGTGCATTATTTAATGTGGGAAAAGACTAAGGAATCGCAACAAAGCGTGCTTCCAGACTTCAAAGAAATTATGTAAAGACAAAACTATATACATTTATTTTTGAGTTGTTTAATCCTGATTGAAAGCTCAGCATTTTTAGTATAATAGTATCTTGAACCTATCAAACCTATAAAACTGAAGCTAACACAGTTTACCTTTGAGGTACAGATATACTTTGAGATTATTATAACTTGTAGCTGATAGTTAAATCAAAGAAAAATACATGCATTACATAAAATTTATTGAATTCACCTATGATTTTGTGAATTTGGTACCACAGCATATTAAAATGATGTTGATTCTTAAGTGTAACTGTTATTTGACTTTCGGAGCAAGTATGGTCTTATAATGAATCCACATCACAGACTAATCTTCAAAACATGTGATCCTTTATTAATAACCGTATCAGTATGATTCACAGGCCAAATGGGTATGAATATCACCAAGTGGTTGATCAATCCATTAAATATCAACCACTGCAAATTAATTTCAATTTCTGCTAGTAATCGAAGAGAAGTATTTGCCAACTTAGCTGAAAGTGTTTTAAAACTTGGCACTGCAAATGCCGCATGACTTTTAACCTTATTTAAAAAATGAAAACCAAATTGGCTACAAATATAAATTAATTTTGCTTCCGCACTAAATCTTTTAAAAGTTATAGCAAAATGCCACCTTGTTATGAATAACCCCTTAAGATGTATAAGAACTTACTCCCGATTTATTCTTTGTAAATACGGATTGTCGTGTGATACTATTAATCCCAATCTTTCTTCAAACAAATCTTCGGTTCCTAAAACATTATACAAACCAATAATTTAACAATTTAATGATACAAGATATTTGTCAATACTGACCTAAGGATAAGCTGCAAGTGTCTTTTGATACAAATTGTTTCTTAATTAGGTACTGAAGCCTTAATTTCCAATCTATGTGAATATGTTTTCCTGACTCAATACTTCTAATCATCTCGTTCATATTCATAACGCCTCTTACAGAGCCGCGGTACAGAGCTTGATATTTAGGTTCCGTTGACCTCTAAATATAAGAAAATGATTGTCAAAAATCACTGCTGGAAATTGAAATGAGTTCATATATATATTTATTACGAACCTTGACTTCGTACTCAAAGAATGTGGCTGGTGCTATACTCCACATAATAGAATCCTTTTCGCTAAGTAACTCATCTATCGTCGTGATAGGCTTGTCGTTGTTGGGAAACGTTAAGAATGCTACAAGATTTCCGCAGTAGGTAGTGGAAATGACTAATACTACTAACCACCAAGAACCTATCAACAATCTTGCACTGTCAGCATATGGCAAATACAACCCCCCTTGAAAAAGAGAAGCTCAAATTCTTTTTATTGATATTGCCTGTTTCCTAACCTTGTTGAAGAAGGGCTCCATAGATATACCAAATACAATTGTCTATAGAAGATAACCCACCTTTTATGCTAATGCCGTAATAGTCATTTACAGGACTATATTTGTGAATGTAATATAAAATTGGTCCCATTGTTACAATGGCAGTTAGTAAGCATAACCATGTCTGCAGCACAAAAACATATTACCATTTAGGTGCAAATTACAAAAATATTTGATTATGCAGTTGTACCATCCTGTGAAAGCTCCATGTTTCATTCTTGTAAGTGGTCATAGACGAGTATGCATGGGTACTAATTAATAATTACAAAGATTTTCACAAATAATTTTCTTTGTAGCTATAAAAAAAGGCGAGACAATAGAATATTTGCCAGAGTATTCAAACCTTAAATTTAAATTTTCATGACCATCGAGACCGTACTTTGTAATATTATATGCATTTGCTATTAACATTTAAACCTGGAATTTTTTAATGATCTTGTATGTAATGTATGAACTTTGTTGAAAATAACTTTTGGTAGATTTAAATCGATTAAATCCGGAAATATGCATGAAATTATGTTCATTAAGTTTGTTTCTGTAATGCATGAATTAAACAGAATTATTATTATCATAGAACTTTTCCTGCTAATTCCTAATTGTCTCAACACATAGTGTTCACTCACAAGTTTTTAAGTAAAAGGCGTTTGAAATTTCTGAAATGTTAATCGAACGTGTTTGTATTTTTGTAAGAGCAATTTGATAAAAAAGGAAGAAGTAGGTAATTGTAGTTAAAAAAATTAAGTGTGGACACTTTTTCCATTTGAAAGTTTAAGCGTAATTGGCGGATGTATTATGTTGGTCGACAGTTCAATTTCAGTTTTCCATGTTAAACACTTTCACCACTATAAAACAACAAAGTAGACAGCTAATTCTGGTATAACCGGAAGTATCATATTATTAAAGATGTTTTAGTTAAATAATACATGTTGATTTTAGAATACTTCCAAGTTTTGCAATGTATACTCTCTTATATCGATCGATGCAGCTCCGGGTAAGACGCTCTACATAGACAACAATCTGTTAACACGCGTACAAGACTGTACACAAAATTTAGAAGAAATATTTGCTGATTAACTTCGCGTTTCAGAACACATTTCCGCAGTTTCCAGCATACCGTCTAGGTTTTATTGAGATATTGTCGTTCATTTAGTATTACTGCTCTAACTAAAAAATAATACTCTACTAGTGTGTTTTTTCTTTCCTCGCATTCCTCGCAGTTCATGAGTGATTCCATCAATACCATGTGGTTACCATTGTTAGATTTATTGTTTCTACATATTTTCTGTGTTTTTACTAGTGCTCTGCTAAAAACTTTCGTTCAATGCACTAATAAAAAGTAAACTGAAATATGCATGGAAAGTGATATTTTTTTTTTTATCTGACACCAGAACAGATAGAAAAACGTTTTCTGAAATACTTATCGTATAAACTAGATTTACTACTAGAACCTGCTATTACAAAGGCACAACTTTACCCCACTTTCTAGTCACAGAAAATTTTACAATGCACGATTACCATATAATTTCTTAAATACCCAAGTGGATTCACGCATTTATAAAGTAAACGCACTACTTAACATTTTCTTCCACCACTCACTCTTTCCTATTTACTCTTCTTTTGAATGTACCTATGATATTTGTCCTGTAATTAGTGTTTGTTAAGATTGTTGGGCATTATTATTATTATTAAACGGAAATTTTGTTCAAGATGCAGATATTTTGATTATTTGAAAAATTGATTATTTGATTCGCAATTTGTAATTTGGGTTGCATTCGCTTGTAAAAGCGCAAAAACTGAGGTAAATAATAATAGTGTAGTTGTATTTTTAGCAACTAGATTACAACATCTTTTCCAGTGAAAACTTTTTGATATACATTGTTAACTCCTTGTGTTTAAGTTCTAAAATGTCACGTATGATAGAGAGATATGATCAACCATAATCTAAACTTTCAGAATTAGCAACTTTAACCAGATTCACTTTGCTATGCCAATGTCACAAAGCATTTCGACTTATGTTATTACGTTTTACACATTTTTAATCTTACTTACGCTGTAAGTGAAAGGTGACATGAAGAGCATAGCCCTACTCAGTTCCTTTGGTCTTGCAGTCAATAAAGTGTAAGTTTGAGTACTGATGGGCATGGTAAAATTAACCCATTGCTTACTCTCTTCGGTAATTGTATATGCGTAGGCTCCTAAAAATGCTTCCTTATTTTGTATCATCTTAATTACACGATCTGGGATGGTGTAAGTGACCGGATAACTAATTTCTTTCCCATAGTAACTCAAGTTCTTCAATTCGTTTTTGCTACTATTTAATACAATGACGGAATAAGTGAAATTCAAAGACCTTGATAAGTCGTTTACTACATCGAAAACCAAACCTGTACAGGTCAAACCTCCTGTTTCGTTGGTCTCTATTATTTGCCAAGGAGGATTCTAGAAATCATGGTTTTAAGAATCGAATTGCTAATTATAATACATGACATTCACATGAAACGATAACAATGGAAATGATTTTCCACGAAATCCATGTGAAACGTGTGGAAATAGTAAATCCGTCAATAAAGGACCATTAAGAGGGTTCCAATATCCTACTTGCATTAAATTAAATTTAGAATTTGGACCTCTACTAAAATCTTGCCCCCACGTGTCGCAGGATTTAATTTGCCAAGTTGTACAGTTCCCACATGCTCCATCTTTCTTGAGGTATACCTAAAAGATTTGTAATGATATGTTTTCCAAGAATATAAAGGTAGCATTTTAATACATTCATAGTACTAAGTAGGTAATCCCTTCGTTCCAACTTTGTTGGTTTTATGGCATCCCATTCTTCGTCAGACACTTGACTTGCTAGTTCAAATTCTTCAACTATAGCAGTATCCAATGCTTTTCCAAAGGCGTCCAGCATTTCGGCTATATAACATTCAATACCTTCCTAGATATTAGAGACATCACAATTTACATTTGTTGTTCAGAATATAAAGGAAAAATTAGTTGATTTAGTTAAACTCCTTACCTTACAAACCATTCCAAACGTGGAAATATTATACAGGAACGCAATATTATTCCCTTCCTTCAAATTACGCAAAATCTCAGTTGTGCTATCATTGTCAAGCTTGAAATCAGAAATAACGTACAGCCATTGGCTATTTATATCCATTAACCCCAGAGAATGGGCAGCTTGTATGATGTACACCACAAGTTCCATAGATACGACAACGAGAAAATTGCTATTGGAAATTTTCGTTATAAAAGTGGAAAGAGCGTTTCTAATATTCGACATATCCAGTTGAGAACTGTGATCATTTAACTTAATAAGAGTAACTGCAGCACCTTCGGTAGTAATCTTCAGTTTGTCTGTGGTTAGAGCAGTTAGTACACGAGATATGTAATCACGACCTATAAGACTCTTATTTAATAGTAACATTCGAATGGAGCGATTTAATGTGTAATACCTAAAGAATCATCGTACAATATAGCGACAGACTTCCAATTATAAGCTTTGACTAATCTTAAATCCAATAGGACTTGCGGTAATTCTTCACCTCTTAATACTGTTGGAATTGTAAAGCCTTGATCAGAGGGCAATCTAGGGCAATCGCTCTCTAAAATAAAAAAATGAAAATAGTTGCTCCCCTAAATATTGTACGTAAATGTTTACCAGAGATTGCAATATGTAAAATGTTTTCCGCATTTGCCATTTCGAATAATTTCCATGTATCGACGCAAGAAGCAATGCTTAAAATGGCAGACACTTCTAAAATAATGAAATTAATATGGAAAAAGAAATACCAATGAAGGAAATTGGAGTCATTAAAGCAATACCTTTTCTAATGGTTATGCTAGTCCAAGAGTAGTATAAAATATTAACACCACCGTGTTTTAATTTATCCCTTTTGAGTATACTAACGTGACTTTCGACAGTATTTTTTGCTAGGTCATAACTGTCTCCTAAATATTCTCTATCAATTACAATCGCTGAAAATAATAACTTATTAAATTAAATTTCGAGAGAGTTGCTCAAATATATTATATTTATGAGTTAGTGTTAATGGAGAAGAAAATAAGCAGTTCACTTTAAAGTTCATATAAACTCATCTTAAGGTATGCCACACAGGTCTAGACTAATACACATTAGATTAAACTTACGAAGACTACTCTAGTAATAATGCTTTTTTTCCATCTTATCTGGCCGGGGAGTACTTCTACATAGTTTGCGATTTCTATTGCAAGCATGTACATAGTGGTATTAAGTTAATGTTTACACATTATGTATCATTTTTATTCTTCTGGTTTAAAGAGAGTCTCTAATTCAAAAAATTAGCAAACAGACTGATGATGTGACAGGGTTCAATTTTAGTAAAGACTTATTCGTGATATATTACGTTGTAAGAGCTGGAGTTCAGGGGCGGAATAACCACCGATGCAACCGGTTGGGTCAGCCGGGGCCTACACTCGCCGGGGGCCTGGCCCGATTCGATCTTGTTAAAGGTTTAATAAAGCAATAAATAAAACCCTTTTTTTTGTTTCATCAATAATAATTATCTATGTTGGCGTAAAACGTCACGTAGTTAACGGGCAACGTATTTAATTTTTTAAAACGGTTTATCTGTTTTATAATTATTATTTAAAATGTATGTACTGCAGAATGCCTTGTGTGCATGACGAGTAAATGAAATAACTAAGAGAATATTCTGTTTCTAAAAGAACTCAGATTTTCATCATTTAACATTAAAAAAAATTAAATCCTAAGCAATGGTTGTCTAGATATGAGTTGATAGCTGCACTGAAATACAGATATATAGATGCATTAAAAGGTTTGACAAAAATTAGCTTATTATAACTAAAGATTCTGAAGAAAAAAGTCAAGCATTTTTTTTATGGATAAAAATGGAAAAATATGAATTTGCAATTTCAATATCAACTTCTAAAAATAACAAATGGAATTTCACAATTTCTTCAAAAAAGGAACATGCGACTTGACAAGGCAGTAATGAAATTACTGAAAAGTGCTGACATCGTTAATAAATTTTCGACATAATTGTGTTTCAAGCACAGACAATCGCTTTTAAGTGGGGGGTCAGTACATCGTTTGTCTCTAAACATCAAAGAAAAAATTCCTTAATAAATTGTATGAGGATGAGATGAGGAGAGACTGATAGAGGCTGAACAACATTTCAAGATTGATGTTCATGATACTGCTTTGAATATTGTAATAAATCAAACTGAAAATAGGTCTAACGGAATGGGAAGTGTCGTAGAGAAATTCAAAAGTATATTTCCGGAAAAACTATTACATGCAGAAGACGACGAACTTTATCAAAAAGCAGAAATTTTAGTTAACTCAATTCAATATCATTTATTTCGTCTACATTTCCTTCTCAGCTTCTATCTTTCCGCGCATGTGTTCAGTCCAACTACATTTCGTCTCAACCTTACATGATTTGGTAAAATTATTAATTGTTAAAAATAATGCTTTAAGTTCAAGCTTCCAGTACAGTACTTTTGTTATTTCTGATTCTGTGACAGTGGTAAGTACTTGCTGTCATTTCAATCGAAAATGAAAAAGCACGAGTGATAGAGATTAACGAACTAATTACTTAATAATAATGATAGCAATGACTGTGGCGTAGCATGGTAAACAATACAAAAGTATTGGCAAGCTGTGATTTACCGCACTAACTCTAATACTTCTAGATGCTTTTATTAATGATGACAACTTAATTTTTAGATTCTCCGCAATTTTTTCGTTAATAGATTCGCGGAGAATGTGTGGGTTGGGTGTGGATGGTGATAATAGTGAATGTAGAAATTTGACGAAGTTTATTATCTTTCATCATTCGGTCACCGGTTGAGAATATGGATCATTTGTAACCTCGAAACGGCCGTCCCAGATTAATTAACTAAACTTGTGTGGTGCGGAGGTGGCCGATACTTTTGTGTTGTTTAAACAATTACTTCTTTAACCCAGAAAAAAATTCGGCGAGAGAAATTTCTGTAATTGTGAGTACTTAAATGTTTTTGTTTGTTATTGAAGGAAGGGAAGGGGGGCTATTTATAAAGGGGCCAATTCACACAAAGTTCCGCTTCTGCTAGACTTGTTTGTAACGTACAGAAATAATAAATAAGTTATTCAACTAATAGAATGAGGTATTTCAAGTATTAAAATGTGAGGTCATCGCTTCACTAGAGTGTACTGTCCCTCGAACCATCTCTCGAGCAGTTATCATTAATAAAAGCATCTAGAAGTATTGTCAGGCCGTTTTGACGCTATTGTACAAAATGCTAAAATATTACTGTCACCAAGGTATCAACTAATTAAAAATAAAAATGTAAGGAATGTTATCAAAGAAAGAAACATACAGAAATTTCGAAATCGAAGATTTGATTAGCAGTGATTTACTGGTATACAGCCATAGTGAACATGCGGTTCAAAACTTTATTTGGAGGCGCATTACATCAGCATTCATTCAACCACTTAAGATATACTCATTAATATGAGGTGTTAGGTTATTGCTTGCAAAGTAAGTACATATCAAAAAAAAAAAAACAAATAAGTATTTCTAGATTCGATTAAATGAAGAACTTTGTTAGTCTATCTTAAAACCTTTTAAGTAGGTTAATGACTGGACAGCACCATATGAATCCTTGAATCCATGTTTTGGTTTTCAAAACCGAAGGCGAAAATTATATTTATATTTTGACAAATACGTACATACCTAAAGTTGCATTTGTTGATAGCAGAGATGGAAAACTATCGCTCCAAACTAAATTGATATATCCTAGTGTAATCACGAACTTCAAGCGTAACATTTTAAAATGATATATCCACAAAACATTTTTTCCTCTTATACGTTTAAACACTGTGTAATTATTATTAAAAGACCACACAATAATAACTATCATACCTTGATATTGCAATTTAATCATGCATAAACCAGCACGTGCTTCTGTGGTCTAACTGAATGTGTTCGTGCAGTACAGGTTTTCAGGATAATTCAGGGTAATAACAAGAAAGGTCAAGATTTATTATTTAACAGATAAAGTCAATCAAAGCAAACACGTGGCTGGGTGTTGCTGTTGGAATTGTCTGGCTTTCTGGGGGAGGGGCGGACATATCTGGGGTAGTTTCGGAGAATGGTAGGATTTAGTTCAAGAGTGCAATTTATATTTAATAAAGAAATGAAGACGTAGGGTCATTTATTAATTAGTTTCGGTATAAGTAAGTAAAAGAAACTACTTTATTAACTATTTATCTAATAATTTTGAAGCAATGGAAGGTATTTTTAATTAAAGGGATTTTCTAAAAAAATACAGTAAAATGTATTTACAGAGAAAATGAAAATCATATACTTAACACAGCACTTGTATCTTTTCTTCTTAATCAAAAACTACATTGGGTGCAATGATCTAAAACATTCGTTATATGAAAAATAAAATCCTCTAAACTTAAATGAAATAAAACAAAAAAAAGTGGAAATAAAAGTAACGAGAGCATCCCTGGCGGGGATCGAACCCACGACCTTTGGATTAGAAGTCCAACGCGCTATCCTCTGCGCCACAGGGACTACGATTTTCTTACTACTACAAATATATTAAAAGTAGAGGGCTACAGAAAAAATTGAATTAATATTAATGTATAAATTATTAACTATTACTATAAATTTCACTGGTTTATATACATATGTAACTCATTTAAAACGGATTTCTAACGGTAATCTTACGTTAAAATGCAGTCCTTTTTCACCTTAAAAAACTAACTCCATTTTAAGTGTAAACTAGCGTAAACGCAGATAAGAAATTATTGTATTAATATTGCATATACTTTTTTCATGATATAATCACACATACGAACTTATAAAGATACTAAGGTAATGAAACACAATTCTCTGTTGGTTTATATTAGAGGTGCGGATGGGCCGGGTCGAACAGGAATATTTTATTTGTATCAGTATTGATACCAGTTCTAAAAGTCCAAGGAATAATATTGTATATATTCAAATTTTACAACGAAAACATTGCTTTGGAAAGCATCATAAATTAATCATCGATTATTTCATACGAAAAAATGTAATTCGTAGACCTAAAACAGTGTTATCGCAAAGAAGGAGAACACATCTTCGTGTGTATCCATGTTACTTGTTCATTAGATTAAATAAGTAATAAGTAAATCGCCCTTGAAACAATTATTAATCTTGTAATACCGAAATTAAATGATTTTCTTGTTAAACAAAATAACCCTATCGGGCCGAACGGATTTGATGGGCCGATAACAGGCGAAGCTGTCGGGCCGGCGCGACGGGCGGGGCTAGTTAATAAACATCAAAGATCTCAAAATGCCCACCTCTAGTTATGATGCTGAGCATGTATTATCTAACTTCGTAAAGATATAACAAATATTTACCGACTCATTATATCAAGGACAATAGATCTCCAGTAATAACCGATCAATCTACAATGATTCTGCTAAAAATGTTCACATTCACCTGGATTATTTTCTAAATAGAGCATGATGATTCAGCTTTATAAAATATCAAAAGTCATAGATGAAAGCCATGTCAAGTCAGGATAAAATAAATGAAGTATGCCGCCAATGTATTTACTTTACATAAATAATGTACAATGTGCTCTTCGTTAATCCAGCTAAAAATGACTAGTTACTATTAAGCTGCCAGTTGTACTAGAAATATCCAACATACAATCAGCAACAGCTGTGCTTGATTTATAGCCTTACTTAAATTGCGCTAATTAGCGCCAATTAGGAAATATCCAGAAAAGTAGGAATAAATGGGTCCTCCACTCTGCTAACATACCACTTTCATTCTACTGCAGTTTTTTGCGAAAATCAACATGGTTGTTGTTTCTCACCCAGCGTATTCGCCTGACTTGGCTCCTTGCCAGTCTTTCCCCTTTCCACAGATGAAAATCAAGTTAAAGAAGTCATCTGGACTCCATCTCGTTGCGGTGTTGGAAAATTCTTTAACGGTTTATAATATATTAACGATTACCTACCATGCGTATACAGTGCTGGCAAGCTTTTAAATTCTAGTGTGTTTTTCTAGAACTATTGGTGTTTATTTAGAAGTAACGGTACTCTTGCATTTGCAAAGTGTAAAACGTTTAGGGAACGCTCAGGTGATGAGGAAGAGTTCCCATAGTTAGTGATGAATATGATAGTGGTAAATCTTATGCTTTTTTTGTAGTGGGGCCATGGCACAGCTGCCTTCGGTCAGTGCGACCTTAATAGATCTATTGTAACAAAAACCTTTGTTTGTATTAATACAGTAGAACGCTTTTAATAAATCTTAGTACCACTCTAGAATCTTCTTCCTTCAGTTTAGTAGATGCAAAAAAATGATCTACTGAAATGTTGGTGTCGTTTGCGACTGATGGCAACAAATTTGTTCTGCCGTATCCAGATCTTCTTAGCATAGACGACAGATTTGATCTTCAGCGTTTCCTGGTTAACATTGTGCTTTTGTGCACTCTTTGAAGTAACGCCGTTTTTTATAGTGTCTGATGAGAAGCCAGGCGGCAATTATAAGAGTAGTGGAAATGTGGAAGCATCGTCTATAGCAGATCACCAACCCATCACGTCTATAGCAGCAATAGAGAGGCGATGAAGCGGTACTTCTACAAGAGTGAATTCCAAAAGATTCCAAAAAAAAAGATTAGATTGAGAAAAGGAATATCGTTTGTTTCGGCTATTATATAGCTATTATATAGATAGTTCGAAAAGCTCCAGATGTAGCGGAATTAGAAAAGAATAGTTACGTTTACAAATTCACGTGCAAGTCAACAACAGCATAAATCTAACCAAATTATTGTTGAGGAAATAAATACTTTTACTGGGATTCATACAATAACGTTATCCTCGGGCACGCTATTATTGCGGCTTCAAACATGCTATTAGAATTCCTATAGTCGTCACTAAACGTCTTGGTGGAACAGTGGTAAGAGGGCCCGTGTCTGACTGGGCGCTGTTTTCCGGCGTTGAGAACTGGCGCTGAGTTCCGCTAAGATCAAATTTTTCTAGTGAGTCTGGTACATTCCCGAGTCCCCATTCGTAGTTGGGAGGCAATTAATTGCGCATCGTCCTCTACACAAGGGCTCCTGAGGTTACAACAAGCTTTAAAAGAAGCTTATACACGCTGTTGGGCTGTCACCACAAAAAGAAATATTTTTTTTCACAACTGTGGCAGAACTTAGATTTCGTGGACTTTTCTACAGTCAAAATTACGTCAAATGATCCTTGAGATATCTTTTATTGCCGATTGAACGATAACTGTATGTTGACGAATAAATGGTTCCCTTCAAAGGACTGCTAAATTTCAAGCAATACACAAAAAATAAACCCAATCCCCACGGGGAACAACAATTTTTGCTTTACATGGGAGTCGGCTCTTATAACGTAATTTGTTATTACCTCAAGGAGCAACAACGGAGTTAGATGAAGTTTATTTAGTTTGGCTGGTGCAGTAATAGCAAAATTGAGTCAACGAAATTGGCGAGCATAGTGTACAGTTATACTATAATTATTTTTAGAACTGTTAATTTTTACAGTAACGACTTGCGAAATAAGACAATACATTGTACATGTACAGTAAGGCTTGGTCGGTTGGGGCGTCTTGCTTTTGTGGAAAATAAAATGAAGTAGAAAAAAGCAAAGGAGGAAGTCATTAATAATGATGGCGAAGTAATAATGCCAAAATGGCCTAAATATATATATGAGCAATTGGAAAAGCAAATTGTTGCACAAGATGTGGTAGAGTTTGAAAAGAATAGGTGTTTGTGTTTCCTGAAGTAGTGTGAGCTTATAATGATTACGTAGGCATAGGTAGCGTGGATAAATTAAATTATATGATCAGAATTTACAGAATATTAGTACGATCAAAACAGTGGTCTGTGTGGATGCTTACGCACTCCTTGGACCCCGCGTGTATGAATGCGTGGTCCGAATATTGACAAAAAGGCTATGCAATTGCATATTCATAAAGAAGATGTTGCATTTTAAGCTATAGAACAATTTTCTCCAAAAAAGGAGATTGATCAACGAAGCAGAGCCTTCAACACTAAAACAATCAAGAAATTTGCCGAAAGTGCGTGCCATTGACGAAATCAAGTATGATGATAAGAACTTTGCTCGTCGTTGGAAGACCAAGATTATACAGGGACACCAAGAATCTTCTGCAATAAACGCAAAAAACTGTTTTTTACAATCTTATAAACCATAACGATTTGTTATTAATCACCTTTGACATCGTTGTAGTCACTGTACGGCCTGAGCGGGGGTAGCTAATCACATGCAAATGTAACTAAAAGTATTAAAAAATTTTATGTTCAATGCGGTAAATTTCAAATTTTTTACTTTAAGAGAAAAAGAAGGTGATCCAAACGATTAAATTTTTCAGAACGCATTCCTTTTGTGGCAGAGGCTCTGCAATCGGTGTCTGCACTCCAATCTAGAAAAACGTGATAAAGATGTATTCGCGTATAAAAAATATGCAAACTTTATACATTGCCTTCTTTTCACTGTTTAAATTACCTTTTTTCAGGTTCGGTTTATGAAATGACCCGAATCGCTCTATAATCGATATTATGGTGCCAAATAAAACAAGAGATCCATAGGGTTTATGTTTATAATTTCTAGTTCCCTACTCTTTAACAATCTTTTACATATATTCCTCTTTGCAAAATTAACTGCAAGGGTTCCCAAAATGTACCCTAAAATCTATGCAATTTAACGTTTTGCAATATTTATCGGGTCCACCTAAAACTGACAATCTACTTAAAATTCATGAGAAGGCAGAAAGATTAGATTATTTCCGTAAATTATGTCTCTATTCTGATAAAGAAATTATATATAAACATAAGCACCGACATGGAATGTAATTTATTTTTAGATGACAAACAAGAGTGCGTTATTCCGAGTGTGAATTCTAAGTGTAAGTGTCAACCATATCATATCTACTATCCTAAATATATAATTATCTGTTGCTAGTGCAGTGGAAAGAGAGTAACAAGGGGTAATTCTTTTAATTCGCTAATAACGCCACGAGCTGGTTTATCAGTAAATTTAAATTTGAAAGTTTTAGTAAGAGTAAGAACATAAAAGATTAAATTTGTTTAAGACTCATAGATCTTTTAAATTATGATCAATCACTTGAGTATCAGTAAGGAGTAAATGCTAATGCCCAATAAGAAATTGAGTTCCTTTTACTAATTTCCTGGTCCTGTGAATATCTACTTATAATTGTTTTTGGTATTTATTTTTCTGTGATTCCAAAATGTAAAATTTTTTTAATTACCTGTTTTAGGCCTACAAGATGTTATTCACTAACTCATTACTTTACAATCTCATCGGAATCTTTTTAGCCCTTGTGGTAGTTTTCATTAGTTTAAGCTTGTGGAAGTTAACTTATTGGAAAAGGCTTGGGATATTTCATATTAAGCCAAACTTTCCATTCGGAAATGCTACCAAATTATTCTTGAAGAAGAGAGGAATATTTGAACTCATAGACGATTTTTACATCGAGGCGAGAAAAGCGAAGCAAAACCATGGCGGATTTTATATTCTATCCGAACCACATTTCGTACCCATAGAACCGGATGCCGTGAAAAACATCCTACAAAATGATTTTCAACATTTCGTAGACAGAGGGATGTATTACAACGAGAAGGATGATCCCCTTTCTGCTCATCTATTTTCCTTGGAAGGGAACAAGTGGAGGAATCTTCGGACGAAATTAACGCCAACTTTCACATCTGGCAAGATGAAATCTATGTTGCCAATCGTTGTGGAAATAACCGAACGTTTTTTGAATGCTTTAGATAAAGAGCCTGTCAAAGAAGGCATTGAAATGAAAGATTACATGGCAAGATTAACTACAGATATTATCGGAAGTATTGCGTTTGGAATCGAGTGTAACTGCATTGAAAACCCAAATGCTGAATTTAGATTTTATGCTAGAATATTATTGTCAGCAGGCAGCAATGCTAGTAGGATTTTAATAAACACATTTCCAAGTTTAATGAAATTTTTAGGAGTAGGCGTATTGCCCAAAGAGTTCTCTAACTTTTTCATGAAGGCTATCACAGAAATTGTGGATTACCGTGAGACAAACCATGTTAAGAGGAAAGATTTCCTCGATTTACTACTACAATTGAAAAATCGTGGTAAGATCGTAGATGAAATGTCCGATGAATTAGATGAGAAAAACACGATAACTCTTAACACCTTGATGGCACAAGCTTTTGTATTTTACCTAGGTGGTTTTGAAACTACATCCACTACTTTATCATTTTTGCTATATGAACTGTGCTGTAAGGAAAATATTCAGGAAAAGCTAAGAGAAGAAATCATCAATATTCTGCAGAGACATGATAACAAAGTAACATACGAAGCTTTAGCTGAAATGAAATATATGGATATGGTGCTAAATGGTAAGATAATTCTTTTAGTAAACAAAAAGCAAAGCAATGCTTTCTTTTGTAGAAACTCTAAGAAAATATCCACCATTACGTATACTTGTCAGGATTTGCAACGAAGATTATCCACTCCTAGGCAGAGGAGCTGTAATTAAGAAAGGAACGAAAATCATAATTCCTGTTCTATCATTACATAACGATCCTGAATATTATCCAAATCCCCAGGATTTCGATCCTAATAGATTTACGGAAGAGAATAAGGGAACGCGTCATCCCTTCACGTTCTTGCCTTTTGGCGAAGGACCTCGTATTTGTATTGGTGAGTTTAAAACAAGTAATACATTTTTTTATAGTAACTTATTTATTTTAAGGAATGCGCTTTGGTATAATGCAAAGTAAATGCGCTTTAGTCCAATTGTTGAAGAACTATAAATTTAAATTGAATCTTCAAACCTCAAGGCCGCTTAAAATTAGTATCACCAGTGGTTTAACAGCAGTGGAAGGTGGTATTTTCATTGACGTAACTAAAGTTAATGAATAAAACTTGTACGCATTTTGAAAATATTAGATATGTAGAATAGTCATCTAAATAAATGTAAATAGTTGGAGCTCATCGGTAAATTATTATTTAATTGCAATTAATTATTATGTTTATTTATTCTCATAACCATATTGTTTTAAATATGACAAATGATTATGTAATGTAACAATCGCATGAATAATAAATGCTTCCTGATCTGTAGTGTTTCAAAGGTTTTTCAACGACAAAAATGCGTGTAACAGATGTTAATTCAAATTACATACAATACAGTATGTCATAAGATGAGTTTACATTAGCCATATACCAGAAACAAAGTAGACTTCAAATTTGTAAACTATTTTTTTCGTCGGAGCTAACTTTCAAAAATATCGGTACCTCTAGTCAGCTTCCGGTTTCACCGGAGATAACATACACTTAATTTTCTTAGATGGATTAATTTTTATGAAATATTTGAATTCAGGGATTAGTTCGACGTAAAATCGATTTATTTCGATGGATTTTTATGCACCATACATTTAATACAAAACATCAGCAGACTGAAGTATCAAGTTCTACTGAGGCCATATTGCCCCATTTAAATTTTTATTAAAAGTATAAGCAAAGAATGCGGTTACCTTTGCGCAATATACGTTGAATTTGAAATGCCTAACTACATGGAGATTTTGGCTACTCAAAAGTGATTGTTGCGTTTATTGAAGATATCGTTTTTCGTAAACTTTTCGTCGTCTGCGACCAGTTTCGTGTCTATCAGCACATCGTCAGGCCAGAATTGTTGTCTTGATTTTATGGAATACATACACAAAGATCTCGACATGATCGTTGTGGTTCTGTTCCTTGAGCTTTCGCGTTCGCCGTTGAACAGTGTTCATCAATGGTTCAATACGGCTTGCGTTGTACAAAAGAAAATGGTAGTTCGTCATTCGATCTAAACAACTGGCGATTGTTCAACAGTCGATGAAGTAAAAAGTCTGTCGTTTTCGGCAAACATAGCCGCTATAGATATTTATATTCGATTAGCAGAACCACGTTTTATGTGTATAAATACTACATACCGCCTAAATAATTACCCAATAATATTATATAATATTACCCATATCTATACGGTTAGGCAATGTTACCAATCTTCTTAGGCGTTTTACTGACCAGGTGCCAAATTTCGTTAGAACAACGCTCTTCTGATTTAACTGCGTTCAAACTTGATCTGCTGATTAGTTAATCTAAACTTTAACGACCTTGAACACAATCGGCCCTTGATTTTTTGAGTTGATCCAGATTTTGTGAGGGACGGTTGGTATTAGGCGTGTGTTGTTAGAATTAATATATTCTTTTTTTATAAACAGAAGAATGTACATATTTATTCGTCTGAGAAGGGGTTCGTGTTGCCTACTGGTTTCCCCGAGGGTCAACAAAACACGAGTCTGTCTAGTCTCTACTAATTTCGTGAAGTGCACGGAAAGTGGAGAACTTTATACATGACATTAGGAAATCCTACCGAGAAATAATGGCAAATAAATGCTAAAATAGCTTTCTCATGGTATTCTGCTATGGTATTGAACTTTTTTTTTGCTAACATTTTTAGCTGTTGTTTCTAGGTATTTTCTGTTAATTTCAAACAGTTATGTTTCCGTGGTAATACGAATACGATGCAACCAAGAAAGATATAATATTCCGAGATGATTATATTGAAACATGTGTCTGTTGCAAGGTTACTTAGTACGGTTGTCTTTAACAGTTTACTTCGATCTGCCTTTCAAATCACACTTCTAAAAGCATACATTATTCTTGTTATTTAATGTTATTACATTCTAAATTTTTCATATATTCGTGCTTTGTTTGGTTAACTGTTATTATTTTTTTATTTTAACAGCAGAAACATGCCTTTTTGCTAGTATTTTCTTTCCTTGATGATGCTTTTTCCGTGAGCAATTTTACCAACACCATGAGCTACGATCATCATCATTACCTTTGGTTATGCGTTTTCGACAATCTTTTAGTGAGAAGATAATAAAATTTAATTCATTGGATAGTTTGTTGTGCAACCACAGCAAATAAGGAAATAATTGTTGCCAGATTTACAGAATATTAAAGTTGTACCAATTTGCGTGGTTCGTGCTAACGCTATTGTAAAAGTAACAACCTAGAAAGCCTGAAAAGCAAGACATATTTCCTTTTAAAAACCAATAAATTACCTCAACAAATTAATTCAAACATTAAATGTTAAGGTAATAAAATTATAAAACAGATATAACTAAGAAGAAATGCCGAGAACAAACAACGAGAGTATGAAAAATCCAGGGATATATACAATAATAATAAATAATAAGAATAATTTAAGCTTTTAGAATTGAGATTGAACAATTCGGCAATTGTTATTTATAGTTGAGTGTAGGCTTTCACGACCGTAATCCATAGTAGAAATGTCTTTCGGGTGATGTCGTGTAGTTAATATTTTACTTGACGTTTCGCTGACTATCCTGTCAGCTTCTTCAGAAGATTTCTAAAGACTGTAGTCTTTATCAGATCACCCGAAAGACATTTCTACTAATTGTTATTTATAATCATGTTTTATAACATTTCTTAAATGCAATACCGTTGGATTAACCTTTCAACTACCTTTCCAAAAACGTAGATACATAGGACAATAAAAAAGCTGACGTGTCTTCCGGTGACGCCGGAAATGTAATTGAACTGTAGATAACGCCAAAAGTTAGTTCACGAAAAATTGAAATCGATCTATTTAGAATACCGCAACATAAAGAAAAAGATTGTAACCTTCTTTTAACTCATTATATGCTTGCGTTCTTCTTAAATGACAGTAAAAGTAACTTTTTGTTCATCCCTTTAATATTGTTTAAATTTAAAACGGCAAATAGTGTAAAAACGTAGGTTTGCACGGCCAGAGGCGAAAATCAACTGTTCATTTTCGCCTCTGGCATGGTTCACATGCCGAGTTACTGTGATAAACTGCTTCCCGCTCAGTTAACTTCGCCTTTGGCGTTGAGTTGCAGTGCTAACTGTTGCCTACCATATTTCTCTCTTATGAAGAAGCCCCATATGGTTGCGGGCGAAATGTCGAGTTTTCGTTCAACAAAAAACGATACGATATGGCTCAAACCCGGAACACGGTTAGTTTTAACGGCAAATAGTGTCTTTTTCTTACTATAGCAAATTACAATGTATTTTATAAACCATTTTTTTTGCACATTTTTCGTTTGTTTCGCATTTTATTGTGTGGCTGTCTCTCTCACTTGCAATATGTTATTCATATCGGAGAACGTGTTTTATTTATTTTTAAGGAAAATACTATTATATTTAGAATGGATAGACGTTCTTATAAATATGACATTTGGACTTATTGTTAGTCGATTGGTAGGCATATGATAGTGTCCTATTTATAGGACAGCTCAAAACTCACAAATGGCTTGAGATGTATAATACTGGCCAAGCATGTAATACTTCCCATTACTACATCCTATTGTTTTCTATTTTGTACAAATCAAATTATCGAAATAAAATGTTTAACTTTTATTCACTAACATTTACACTATAAAAATCTTTACTCTTAAAGATAATCCATCGTCATTTTTAATTATAGGTTTACAATATACAAAATTGAGACAATAAATATGGCACAAAATTTTAGATGTAATTCGACATTGTTTTAATCTTAATCTGACTAAGATCTATATTAACAATATAAAATTATTCCTTAATATCTAGCAGCTAGATAATAAATAGTATTCTAACGTGTCTTACTGACTAAAGAGAAAGTGTTCAAGGTACATACACATATCAAGAAATACATTGCTTCCTTTCTTATTTAAAGCTTGAGGGACTATTCAAATATAAAATATATGTCTATATCATAATCCGAAAATTAATATAAGTAAAATTGAGGATAATTTATCATACAGCCATCGAGTAATCAGTCTTCTTGCAATAAATGAAGATACTGTTATGAATGAAGTAAATAGTTATTTCTTCAGTATTTGTTATAAATCCGCCCAATAATTTATATTTAGGCGGGGTATCGTGTTGACATTGCAGCTGGTTAAAGGATTGCTATAAAATTCACTGATATTAGAATCGATTTCCAAATGCACAGTTGGAATTGCTTACCTAGAAGAAATGGGTCTGAACGCGTTTGGTTGCATCATCTTCATATTATCAGCGTTATCGCAGAGTATCCTTGCAAGAGTACTACGCTTTATCTCTGCCAGCTGTTTATTGCTGAATGGTTTCAGTTGTTCTTCGTGTTCATAGAAATACCGATCACCATATTTGGTTCTTAAAAACTGATCAGATATTATACAAGAGAATGTTGGCCCCAATAATGAATCACTTTTGGGGGTTTCCGCTAAACCACCAATAAGTAAATCGACATCGTGTGGATCTTTGTAAAGTTTTGATAGGGAGCCGACCACCTGGAATTCAATTTTAATAATTTGATAATTTACTTCATGTTATGTAGTATTGAAGACTTACATTTTTAGGAATATCCGGAACCAGATCGTCGAAAGTTTGCACTTCCGGTAATCCACACAACGATCTAAATGCTGTATAGCTTGGTAATCCATGGTCTCGACCTCTTTGGATATCTAAGCTTATGATATCATAGCCATAAATGCCATTGCCGAAAAGCTGGTTTGTGGTCTGTTAATTTTATTTGATATGATTTTTATATTTGTATAGTTGTTAAACCATTACTTACATCAGTTGCGTAATTCAAATCTGATTTTTGACTGATTTGTGTAGTAAGTCCTCTAATCAAAGAATCTAGATTACCAAGACTTTCAATTACTTCTGGCTTGTTGAAGTAATCTTTTGTCCTTATTGAAGAGTTAAAGGTTCTATCTTCAGAATATAAACTGTAATCAATAAAATGTCAAACATTCGAAAGACAATGAAATCTTGTTACTACTCTTACTTTAAAGTGTTTTCTAAGAGAGATTTCCCAAACCTCATTGCTGCCGTGACAAAGCTATTGCTCACTGATGGATCTTCTATCATATCTAAGTGACTGATGGTATCCATTGGGAAATTGATTTTCATAACGTATTCTTTGCCTGAAACGAAGATATACTTTATTAAAACACCATATTCCACCAAAATTGTGCTACACTTACCTAATATTGTAGGCAACCATTCATAATAAGTTATGTGTTGAATTTCAGCGATGACGATTCTTCTCGCTTCTTGAAACAGTGTTTCGTCATTCCAATTTGGGTTGAGATTGTGCAATTGCTGAGCTATTCTGTTGTGTTCTCTTAACCATATGGTATGCATAACAGTTAATCCAGGAAGTGTGTTAACCCTTGGATCACCTTTAACGTTCCGCATTGGATGTTACCCCTTCTGTTATTAAATG
>CACRWG010004618.1:0-20803 GCA_902654985.2 Oryctes borbonicus
GCCTAATATAACATACTGAACATTATTTTTTTTTTTCATCGAAAAAACCTCCTTTGCTGTTAATCACCGCTCGAACTATTCTAGGCATTCTTTCGATAAGTTTTGTTAAAACGGTTTGTGAAATATTAATCTATTCATGTTGAAGAATATTCCGTAAATGTTCTTGTGAAGTTGGGCATATTTTTCGGATCCTCCTGTCCAGTTCATCCCACAACAACTCTATAGGGTTCAAATCTGGGCTTTGTGGGTGCCCCGTCATTACTTTCAGGATGTGCTGTTCTTCTTGCTCTTTTAGATAGTTCTTACACACTAACGCAGTGTGTTTTGGGTCGTTGTCATGCATGAATGTAAAGTTACGGCCTATTATACGCAATCCTGATGGCACGGCATGATTCCGGAGTATTGCAAAATAATTTTTCTTCCTCATTACACCCTGCACTCTGCATAAATCTCCCGTCCCAGCAAAGGAGAAACATCCCCACACTAACACAGAACTACGCCCTTGCTTCACTTAGGCACAATGCGGTTCGGGATCACTTTTCGGTTTTAGATCTTCGGACATAAACTCGTCGATTTTGCCCAAAAACCTCAAACTTTGACTCGTCACTCCAAAGCACGTGTTTCCAATCATCTAACGACCAATCTAGATGAGAACGGGCCCACTGTAGCCGTTTCGCTCTGTTGCCCCGACGTAATAAGGGTTTTCGAATGGCAACGCGTCCATGAAGGTCCGCTTGTTGAAGTCGACGTTTTACCGTACTCGCCGAAACTTGTTCTTCACGGCCGTGATTGACTTCGGCTGCTATTTGTGGCGCTGTTAATTTTCTATTGCGTTTGCTTAATAATACAATTCTCAAATCTTCACCTTTTGCTGTTTTCCTAGATGCTCCAGGACGAACACGATTTTCTATAGTTCCAGTTGTCCGATATCGCTTTATCATGTCGTTTACTGTTGAACTTCTCATATTTATTTTTTCAGCTATTTGCAGTCCCGAATATCCTTCTTCAAACAGCGTAATAATGCGTGAACGTTTTTCTGCACTGGTAGTCTTGCCACGTGCCATTTTGAAATAAATTTTCTTAAAACTTTCGCGCAAAAACGACAGATGCACACCAACACACGTTTAACAGTAAAATGAAGCAAATTTATATCTTTACGCCTGTGATAAATAAACAATGGTGATACTGCGGTATATTTCCTAAATGTATTGTTCGTTAAGAATCCTCAAACGACCCGTTTCAAAAGATCGGTACTTCCGAGACATTCTTGGAATGATAATAAAAGGGACTTTATTGTGGTTGTCGCAATATTCCTACTTTACATAATAATTTATGGCTTTAATCTCTTAGAAAAGAGTGTATGCTTAATATTTTTCTAATTTTATGTATTAATAATTGTATACAGTGTGATATAATAGATTTCTATTGTATGACCGAACTTCACTGAACGGCAGTGTACAGTGGCCGGTTTATGTTTTGTGTCCCCCTTGCAACGACTAAATATCGATACTATCTTCCGGCTGGTAAGGCCAAGTACTTAGGTTCAACAAATAAAAGCACAGAATCGCGCTTATTGAATTATTATGGAATACCCATCATAAACTAAAATAGGAATAATGAAATCTACCCGCGAATCCTACAATAATCCTACCAGTGGTAGAAAGTATAGATACATCGTCTCAGGGGGAGACAAAACATGAAAATGTTTTTATCACGTATAGCCCCATCTGGAATTTTTTTTTAAATCTGTAACAGTCCTGTATTTATCCTGAAATTATATTGAAAATTTTAGGATAATGGCGCTTGGTACCAAATATGTTTCTTATTAGATTTGATTAATAAATATTGTTTTTACGGATCCGGTCTGAAGGGTCAAAAAGCTGTTCTATACGAATTTTACAGAAAATCACGATGTCACTCGCTAAGAATAATTACCTCCTACAAATTATAAGGAAAACTATAAGAAAATAGATAAATTGAAAAGAAAAGGTCACAACACACAAAATACATCGTTTACATTTGAGAAACTTAGTAAACGCTTCGCCCCCTTCTTCAATTCAAGTCTCCCTATTTAAAATTTGAAGATAGAACCCTTTTTGAAAAAAATACACATGTGGTTTGCTTAAGTCCGTGTAATGATTGTAATCAAGTACGTATTGCTTAAAACAAAACAATACGTAAAAGAAAAAATCAATGGTTATAAATGCTAACATAACAGTCTTGAGAAAACATGCTAACTCTGCAGGACATACTTCCAACTCCAACCTAAGTAAAATAAAAAATCCGACATTTTTATTTGTGTTAGCCGGAAAGCCAAAATTTATAAAAATATTTTCTTTCTAATTTGCTTTCTAATTTTTTATGTACGCCTTTTAAGTTGCACAATGTCCAAATTGGCTGTGGAGTTATTAAATCACTCTGTATATGCTTTGTATTTTGTTTTATATATCGGAAGAGTAGAGAGAGTACTTAATTGTAACCTATGCGGATTAAAAGTAATCGAAACCAATATTTTCGCCCCGCTCGATGAGTAAGATATCACACTGTGCGGCCACAAAAAAGATATGAATTCTGAAGCATCTTTTTGATTAACTTTTGTATAATTTGTGATATCTTTAATTGATAATACTTACCTTCTGTTAATATACTTTGCAAAGCTCCTTTCAAATTAACGCAAACGCTCAGTTTATTACCAGGCGTAATTATCTCGAAATATTCAATCTGGCAAGCGATTAATTTACTGCCTTTAGTGCCTACGTACTCGGTATATACGAGTCAATTCATTATTTATATTTCTTATCCGAGCTTCGAGATATAATCGCCCTGTCGAGGGGGAACTCTATCGAAGTCATAATACATAAATCGTTTTAATTAAAATACTGGGAACGGGGAATATACGATGGAAGAATTAATAAAGCGCGTTCGACCGATGCGACGGGGTATTAGGACGATTCATGTCATAATAAACGTCCGATTTGATTCAGTTACCCTATTCGCTCTTTCTCGTATTCAATCCCGCGTCTTCTTTCTGCTTGTATTTTAACGTATGTAACGTAATAGATTTTATATAATCCGCGCGAGTTTAAGTACGCGAAAGAGCCTTGAAGGTATATACGTTTTGATAGCGGAAAGATTGAAACCGACACCTACGTCGTCTTGCGCTAAACATACGAGTTTGAGTACGGTGTTTTAGCTTACATCGTTTCTATACGTTAATTTGTGAGATAATTCTCGTGGCGCAAACGTGATTTGTCCGCTAATCATTTTAGTGCGTCTGGAATTCGTGTAATGTAATCATAAACGAATCAATTACAGCAAAGGCTCAAAGTGACCTCCTTCGACTTCAATGCAAATCTTTACTGATCGTCGTTAAGAGTGTTGATCAGGTGTTGAGATCACATCAGAAAATGCCTAGAAAGAATAAACAAAAAATATAATGTTAATATAGCTTAGCTTCCTCGTGGTATTGATGGAATAATTCACGGTAAACGCAACAAAAGGAGAGAAAAAAATTACACTAACACACGGACATGTTTCTGCCTACCCGGCGTCATCAGCGTCAGAGAACTGGTCGAGGGATGGTTTGGGGAACAGTATCCGGTTTATGTCGCTGCTTCCTGAACGGCAGGCATGCGTTTCTTTGGCACTAGAGGGCGCCAAGAAATGTCGAGTTTGTCGTTTTGAAAGTTGTGGCATTTAACTGTGAGGCAACAGCGATAGAAGGTAGAGATAAAAAATTACTCTCGAAACCACACTGATGACGCCGGGTAGGCAGAAACATGTCCGTGTGTTAGTGTAATTTTTTTCTCTCCTTTTGTTGCGTTTGCCGTGAATTATTCCATTAATACCATGAGGAAGCAAGCTATCTTAGCATTATATTTTTTAGGTGTTGACATGTTAAACATTTTCAACTGCTTTGGCAAGTTCTTGGTGTACTTTCGAAAATTGTAAGTTTGTAAGACAATTGTGTCTTGCTGCAAGTATCCATCTCCTAATTCGTCAGTATTTAACCGATTTAGAGAAGGTCATAGCAAGTTATTACTAATACCTTTTTACATTTGCCAATTCATCAAAAAATTGTGAACCAACAATTCTTCTTCGTGAAGCTGCAACAGCAATCTTTCTGTTTATTTGTTAATTAATCCATTAAGTTTATAGTTTCTGCACTTTTTTTTTTGAGTTTACCATTATCAAATTTGCGACTTACTGCACCGATTTCATCAAATTTAGCAATGCAGTGAACAATTTATTGATTTAAATCAAGGTGATCAAGAGATATTGGGAAATATGAAGACGTAATTCGCCCATACATAGTTAGGCAGGCAAACAAACAATTAAAAATAATAAAAATTAGGCGATAATACCGATTCGCCGCTAAAGGAGATCGCGAAATCCACCTTCCTCTACACCGGCATCGGACACGCTACAGGAAATCGAGAGTATGCCCATATCATGTATGGTTGCATGGTAGAAATGCTAGCGTATGTGTGTAATGGTAGTAACGTTATGTAACGTTTTATAAAGACGCACGTATTTCATGTATCGCGGTGCGCGCTGGCTTATCCGTGAAACGCTTAAACGTACGGCAGATACGCCTATATATATATCGTGTGTCTGATGCCGTTTCGCCGTAATTTCGTACCCGTGTCACCTACGAGGATGCACAGATATGCGGTGCCCGTTAGGTGTACGTACCCATACCTAAATGCAATCTCCAACCATTACACCGTTCGCGTACTCTATATTTTACGGCAGACAGCTCGTTAGATGTGGGTAAAAATCGAGCCCGGATAACAAAAGAACGGGCATGTTTAGATAATTTGTATACAATGCAAATGACGCATGTGTACATGGAACAAAACGTGTGGTTTGTTTATGTTGGAGAATTGAAATATGGAAAAGTTCACGATAAGAAGAGGACGTATTTAGAATAGTTTCTATTGAATACTTCAGTAACAAAGAAACACTGCATGTGGGGCTATTTAATTGAAATTCTGTTGATTTTTTTTAATAATTATTTTTTAGATAAATCTCTAAAACGTTGATTGATAAAGCGTAAATTGTAGTTGAAATGCAAAGATTGAATCAAACAATTAAAGAAATTAACAAATAATAGGAAATCATGGGATTGGCCAGGAAAATTGACAATGGCACAAGACATAGATTTTTCACTCATCAACAACCTAACAGCAGGCGGTATTGTGTTTAAACAGGAGGAAAAAAAGTAAGTGATCAAATAGATCACATCCCGATAGAAAAAGAAAAAACATGGAGAAACAAAGCAAAACATGAACATGCATTTACACCAGATATTAAAAGGACAAAATGCAATTACAAGAAAGAGAAGGGATACCCAAGAAAACTAAAGCCAAATTCTAGAAAATGAACTGGGTACATGCAGATACGGAGAAAAAATAGAAAAGAGCAGATACGCCCTGGACCATTACGAAAATAGAGGAAATGAAGGTGCAAAAGTTGAAGATACTGGCAACATCAGATCAAGAACTTAAAACCAACATACAAGATGAATGTACACAGAAGAATAACAAAGTAAGTAAAAATGTTAAGGCTGATGTGAAATTATACATCGGTGAATTGGAAGAAAAAGCAGAAGATTCAGCAAAAATACACGTTCTATAACTAGCGAATTAAAAGGAAGGAAACAAACAAGGATGGTGAAGATATAGGGAAAATATGGTGAATTATATTGCATCTAACATAAAATCTTACAACGATGCATAGAATACCTCATTGAATTCTTTTGTTATTTTTTTGTACATCTTAAAATTGTTTCCATTTGTCGTTTGTTTTAACAAAACAACAATCACATAAGCACCAAGAATTAGCAACGAAAACGTTAAGAAAAGATATACGGTATGTAAGATCCATGCAAGAATTATAGAGATTTTGTAGATTCCAAATATACCATAAAAGGCTTCCAAACGATTACATCAACATAAATACGCCTACACATCATTCCAACCGCACTTAAGCAACAATAAGGAACACTTTGAGCGCGGAAGATCTCTTGCGATATTTTACGGCTATCCGTCGGTCGTTTAACAATTCCTCGATAGCCCGCATGCTATCCGATTGGCGATACGTGTGCGGTAGTTGTTTGTTGTTTTACGCCGATGCGCAGATCAGCATGGATACAGTAATAATTGAACGCCGCGGAGAGTGGTAGGAAAAATCAGCGCGAACCTGTACGGTTAAACTAATGTTCCCAGTAACAGTCGACTCTTAGTCGTAAATGGGCAAATTGCTTCGCGTAATTTGTTTAAATAAAATAGATATTATTAAAGTACCGTAACGCTGGAAATTAGCCTGTGTATACGCATGCAAAATTTGAGGTTATATTTTATTGGAAAGAAGAATAAATTACCTACAGGAACTATGCATAAGAATGCGGTTGCAAAATTCCAAACTATTCAATATAATAATTTGTTCAGGGATCTGCACCAATACCAGGGAAGTTCAATAAACACCTTGTAAAAATTCATTTTATTTTTTAACATGGTTCTGAGGTCGATACCCTTAATCCAACGTTTTTCTATCCTTGTAACTTATGATTTCTTCAACCCTGCAAAATAGGCGTTTGTTTGTGCAATCACTTCATCATTTGAGCCAAATCCTTTTCCGCCGAATTTTGCCATGGCGACGACACCAGTGCACAAATGTGGACGTTTTTCTTCATGATACTGTTAAGATGATCTAATAAACTGGCATAATATTTACTATTAATCGGTTTGCCCTTTCCAAGGTAATCACCGCTTACATTGTAAAACGCTATTGCCATGACTTCTTTGGCCGATAAAGTGGCTTTGGCCTTCTGGCGCCGGTTGCCTACGAAAAAACCATTGTTTGTGCTGTTTCTTGATCTTTGGTATGTTGTGATGAATCCATGTTTTTGTGCTGTGATGAATCCATGTTTCGCCAACATCTGTGAATTGGCTCGAAAAATCTTTCGAATCGCGCTTTAACAAACAATTCTTCCACACGTAAGTATTTATGGCCCATCTTGTTCAATCAACTGAGATGTTCCACTATCGATGTGAGATTGAATTTATGCGCTCAGAGATAAATAATTTTTATTTTATTAAAAACAAGAGTCTCATATCAATATATTAATTAATTAGTGCACTTAGCACGTAAGAATACAATTGCCTGTCGATTTCAATTTAAAGAACATTTTTTAAGATTAAATATTAAACGCGTCTCGTACAAAACGGTAATTGTTCATATATATACATGCATCGCAAGTGCGGGTACTTGAAAGCAATTGAAGAATAACGGTCCTTTTACCTAAGAAATAAGTGCTAGCGCGCAAGAAGAAAGAAATAAGGAAGAAAAAAAACGCATTTCCATCGAGTACAGAATCAACCTTTCTCGACGACTATGTTAATAACAACAAAGCTAATTGATGAAAAGTCCGCAAAAGGAACGGTATGTGTGTCAGTAGGGCCATTGCTCCTCATCGCTGTTTCCGCATGTACTGCTCGACAAGTTTCAGATTATTGTCAGTTCATTAAAATACCTAAAGTATGTCGTATTAACGGTCGATTCGTTTTCAACAAGACGACGAATTTATTGAATGCAGTATTAGTAGAGTGTAATCTAGCAAATTGCTGCAAAATGTGGTTTAACGTGATTAATATGTTGGATATTATTGCATTTATTGCATTGAAATTGATTGGATTTCAGAACTTTTTGCATCCTTTTTAATTTTCGACGTACGCAAAATGCAAGAATGAAGATAAGCATTTTTTTTCCAAAATTTCCAGCGCTCTTTGAGCTTTGATCTCATCAACTAGAATCAAACTGCGGTTCGACTGTTTCTGAAGATTATGCCTTTTAGGTCATGCCATTATCTTTACTATTAATGAAAATATTTAAAGTGTACTAGTTCACTAAAATTTCAGTAGGCTCTAATAACAAGAACATGCAAAATATAAAGCTCTGCAGCTACAAGCTACCGTTTTTTAACTTCCCTAAGAAAAACTAACGTTAACTAGTACATTTTAGAGGGATGACACCTCGTAGTTTAAGTTTTAATACTCATTTGGTAGCTTGTCTTGCGCAATTCATGGGCAAATATAAATTTACCATTTTGGACTCAACGAATTATGGGCTTACATATAAACCGCCAAATCGATGGGCATTATTCGGAACTCTTACCAAAGGTTATTACTAGAGATGACCACGGCAGGTGAAATTATTACGTTTTTGCAGCGACTAGACAGGCTCGTGTCTATTCGTCTCACAAGAAAGGGTTCGTGCTGTCTACTGGTTTCCCCGAGAGTCGACTAAACACGAGTCTGTCTAGTCGCTGCAAAAAATAATAATTTCATCTGCCTTTGCCATCTCTAGATATTACCAAAGTTCTCAACTTTGACGCATCTTCCTTGCGAGGCAAATTTACTGATGATACGGTATAACTCCGTAACTGATGTTTGAATATTGGGCTTTCGTCTCCTTTTGTATAAGCTTTCTTTCAAGCTTCAAACTTGTGATGCTTGTCCACTCTCATTGTCTTTGATTGTTTTTCATAATTTTGATAAATTCATCTAAATGGCATTATACAGGCTGTCTCTGTATAAGTTTACCTTTAAGAAATTGTGTTGAGTATCTTTTTAAATGGCTTCTTTCGGTTTTAATTTCTATATCTCCATGGAATAGACAGACAGCAATCGGGGGTACGACAGCTCCCTTCTGCGTAGCCGCATGACTGTTTCTGGCTTACCTCTCCGCTTCGACCGGCCTATTGCGGGCAATAGACACAGACAGATGCAATACCAGAATGGACAGATGCAATACTAGAATAAAAGACACACCCCACACCCTGAGCCGATCGCATTATAAGCGACACGATATAAAGTATTTTGTTCTTTTAACATTGAAAGAAGCTTACCTGAAGGATTAATGCCTTTGATTAGTTAGAACAAAAAAGCTCATATCGTATTACGTCCATTGAAACACAATTTTTAAAATTCCCTCCATCAACAACAGCCTTAAATTATGTGTCATTGTTTAATAAAGTATCAAATCACCTATTGTAATGGATGTTTAATCCCTCACCGCGCGGCAATGCGTACATATTTCGCACAATGGTATTATCGCAGTCGAGGTATTAAAAACACAGGCGATGCAATCGATCATGCGTTAAATCATATACATGTTTCGTATTTTAATTTTTACCATTACCAATGGAAGACTAAATAAAATCCGTATCGCGGTCGTACCGAGCATTTACGAGTTTCGACATGTACACCGTATATATCATGCGAGACGCACGGGAAACACGTATCGCAGAACCGATTTTTGCAACTTCGAACGGACGGGAAGATGAATTCTGGTAATCATTTATCTGTCAGCGCTAATACTGTCGTCCTTTAATATTCAATATATGTAATTCCGCGCCGATCTTAACCCCGGCGTTTCTTTGGGATTTAATTAGTTTCGAGTGACGTGCACGTGCACTCTGCAACAGTAATAGCAGCAGCAGCAACAGCAACAGCGAAAAAACAACCACATATAGTGGAGTAGGATAAATTGAATTTTATCATCTACACGGTGTGCCTGGATTTCGTAGGGACAACATGGATTACCGTAAAATAGCAAAAAGGGTATATTCCGAGAGCCTATTTTCAAATATTGCCAAGTTACTTAGAATAATAAAAAAAAAAAAACAAAATCTGCTAATTTCTTTTAGTTGCAGTTGTTTTTGCAACTGTTTTGTTAATAATTTATTCTAAGCTCAACATTTTACATTGGTTTATGCAATTTGTTTTGCACCATTTAGGAGAATATTTCTATCGGAATGCAATGCACAATGCATCGTAGCATATGTAAACGTCTTCAAAATTATTCTTTTTACGGGCAGAAATTGCTAGTCTCAAAGCTACAAGAACTTTGCTTTTTGTTTATCGAGTTATCTGCGAAATCTGTTTCGAAATTAAAACACGTTTATGTAAACCAGCGAAACTTTAATTAACAAACCAACTATGCTACAAATACAATAATTAACAACAATAAATTAATCAAATAGACCGCTATTGTTTCCAATGCAAATTTCGCATGCTATTAACTACTATTAATACTTTGAAGTTCTGCTTCCTTTAACTCTTCAAGGTTGCATGTATATATGACCATAACAGGAGCTCATAAAAAGCGATTAGAAGAAGCAAAATGAGGTGATCTTGCAGGCCATCGTGCCATTCCATTAGTTAATTACTTTCAAATTAAACCGCTGATTTAAATTGTCCGTAACGGCGTGAGATTTATGCATGCTGCATGTTGAGACCGCATCTCTCTAACGGCAGCTCTTTTATTAAAAATTCGATCGGTCTGTAACAAGGAAAAGTAAAGATCGTTTCATCAGTCCACAAAATGGAATTTGCGTTCATTTGGTCCAAATACCACTTGCAAAATTGAAGTCTTCCTTCTGCATCTCCAGAATTTCTAAATCTCCAGCCTTTGATGCAAAATTTTATAAAAATTACTTTCTTCAGCGGTTACAAGTAATTTTTCACCGTCGAAGTAGATTTAATTTAATACAAACATCTTCCGCGTATGTGTGAAATGTGCCAAGCATTTTCGTCAGAAATACGTTTGCAAATTCAAGTAAGACTATCTTTGTTCCAATAACTTTATCGAAATTGCGCTCGGATTCAGATAACACTCAATCGTAATACCGTTGGACAACTAAGCTGTAGGAACTCATAATTTAAATATTACAGTTCCAACATACGAATTCAATTAAGTTTTCATTTCTACATCGGCAGTTTGTTATCCGTTCTAGATTTAAAATATATTATCCCGGTAGAAACGGCACGTTTACTCGAAACAGTTATATGCAGTTAAGAAGATGAATCATTATTGACGTTTTTCGCATGGACTATCCTACACAAAAATCGTAGGATCTCCTCTTTTAATGGTCCACAAAGGTCGGCGTTTAATTATCTTCTCATACGTAAAATTTTCGATTCCAAATACCGGTGGGAGCGAAGAGAAGCCGTGATTCGACGAACGTAATTAGTAACGATGTTGTTTACTATGTGTTAGATAGTAGGCTATGGATACGTTGTACGTCGAGCTTCTTCTGTTTCTTTTATATACGCCGTGCTTCGTTTCCGTCTTTTTAAACGCGAGTTTACTGTAACAGTTTTATCCGGTCACCGTTATTTCATAAAACATACACCATAAAACAAGGGAAAAAGTCGCGAGCCACAAGCCAGACTTGTGTACATACGTGGTGCGCTCAAAAAGTTGCGGTAATGCCCATCAAATTAGCATTAGTCCATCTTTTTCTTGTAAATAATTTTTTTGATAGAACGAAGTTGGAGGACTCTCAAGCAATATTCCATGTCAAGAACGTCTCAAACAATCGTCATCCACTTCCGGCATAACAGGAAATAATATGTCTCTAAAAATATTTTAAATAATCTATCTTAATCAAATATCTACGTTAGCAAAATTTTGTTTTTTTTTTTACTTACTTTTTGAAATACTTTTACCCTAGGCTAGAAACGCCGTACCCTGTATACGGTGCTCGAATTTCAATAAATGCTAGTGTAGATCTTTTTCGACGTACTACGTATATTGATTGAAAAGGTGTGCATGGTGTGCAACTATTTGCGTGAAAAAGAAATTTCTACCGCGGCCTGCGGACTGCTCCAACGTCCGTTCTTATCGATCAATAGAGCGTTTATTTTGCGCGATTACCGCATCCCAATTAATAAATTCATTCGGCGTGGATGAAAAACAGCGGTTAACGGTTGGAATTTTCCGCGTCCTCTACGGGCAACCGTTCATCGCGCATTGTTTATTTTTCGCCCGGCGTTATGTTACGCGGTACGATTATCCGCACCGCGCTGCAACATCTGTTCGCGTAGTTTAGCGATCGGCACTTAAACTATCTAATTAATTATCTCTCGTGTTTTGAAACGGAAAATTGGCACTCGCTCCGGTTTTTATGTTATTCTATCGTTTTCTTTGCTACTTAATGAAAGGAAACGAAGAGGAGGAAATTCTTAAACGGTATAATGTAAGTTCATTTCCTCTTTTTAAAGAGGTTCTATGATGCGGTGCAAAAAAATTATGATGATCGTACACTGCCAAGGAAACTGTCCGGGAACTAACCCGGACGTTCGGTAGAAATATGTGCTGCAAGTGTGCTATGACCAAAGTGTCGTTAACGGGGTGGTAGCACGATTCTGTAGAAGGTAAGGGTTAGTCATCGGGGAGGCCGTCGAAAGAGAATAACTCCTGCACAAGGGCCATATGCCTGCTATTCCCGAAGCAACACCGTAAAATTTTAACTCCGTCGAAGTTAGCGTAGAACCCATTCAAGCAGCCAAAATAGTTTTGGCTTCTTTTTGGATTAAATACGTTACTGTTCACTGTATGACGGGTTGATTTGTAGCGCATCAAAACGCCATTTTATTCACGACTTTGCGTGATAATTTAACAAACCATTGAAATCTTGCAACATTGCATTCTCCGTATTTTCTCCCTATCTCCTCGATGGCACAACCGTTTGGTCGATAATTATTCGCAATTCAACGGCCCGTAGAACGAAAAAATGCTATCGCCTTAATGAAGTTCATTTATATTTCTCGCCCGTCAGCCGACGATGGCTGGATGGACTGACGGGCTACAGGTTGACGGCGTTTCACGGTGCATCACTTTCATGGATCATTAAATTCGGACGACACGTAACAATGCGACATCAACAGCAACACCAGCGTTCCGGCCTGAAGTTCGCATCAGTAGTTATAAGTATATGGTTTTCTAGAGCGTCGTATGTACGCCAGCTCTCATCCAACGAAGTGTTAAATGCATAATAATAAATATTACCGTTGCGTCGCATGGCGGCTAGTCCTGAGTTACGCTTGGCGCGGCTATGGAATAGAACTGTTTCGAATGTTGTTTATTAAATCGCCGTTTGCGTTTCTGATTGCGTTAAATGTGGCTAATTGGTCGAGGATCTTAGACGGCGATTGAAAAAACGCGTGACGAATAGCGTCAATTAAGAAAGATAAAATTATCTCCAAATATATATTGAAAAAAAATTAAGGAGAAAGACGAAATTTTTCGTCACACTGTTTAATGGATTGTCTCCTTTTAGTCGGTAAAGTTGAACGAAGCGATTCGAGGCATTATTGCGGTGCCTTCGTGTGAGACTCATCCATCTGCAGTGGCACTTACAGGTTCATACTTGCGAGATAGGATGTAGCAAGTTGTTTTAGATAATCGCATCTCTGAAAACATCAATATATCCTGTGGTTTGCCACAAGGAGCCATTTTTTTTAAGTCCAGTTTTATTTTCTATTTATGCAAGTATTCTTCAGCGCCTCAATCTCGCAGAAGCTATGAAATGTATAAATGAAGTTCAGCATAATCTAACTTACACTGTGGCCAGCATTAGTTGGCACTTAACCTTAACAAAACACAAGTCCAAGAAATCCCAGAGTTAGATTTTTAACCATTCTTAACATTTATATTGGGATCGGCAAAGCAGTGTGTGAAGTGTTTAGGCTTGTAAATCGATTCTTCCCGCTTCCAATAGAATACCTCACATATGATTAGGAAGGCCGTCAAAGCAATTTTCTAATTTTAATTATACATTCACTGCGTTACAAAACAGGAATACAACGACTCCAAAATAGGTGTTCACTTCGTTTGCGGCATGCGCGGCAAACGGGGCGTTATGCAGAAAATGAAGGATTTAAACATGCGAAGTATATATATTACACGCGATTGCTTCATATTGCAATTTTTTGTTAGTGTTATTAAACGTACAGCTTCATTGTATTTGTGCAACAAGCTAAAATTCTAATAACAAATAAGATATCAGACACTCAATTCAATCAACAGGCATCCGGCACAATCACTTTTTGTCTATCCCCAGGCGCAGATGTGAAATCTAAAAATTGCAGATTCAGTCTTACTTGTTACTCAACTAGGTACCTCGATTGAAAAATAAAGAGCCACTAACAACAACATTTATAATTTTTTTTGTGTATTTTGTTAATTAAGGCTAGCATCATTCAATTTTTGCAATTATTCCTTTGAATTTAGCATTTGTTATTGCTTCAGTAGAAAGCTAATTAATAATTATATATTTGAGCTTTTTCTATAAGGAATAAGCTTTCTCATTCCTATATTTTACATTATTACACACCATCTTTGATATTTTTTTATTTTTCGGACCTTATAGAAGTTACACTAATGTCTTCTCTGCTTCTCTGCTTCGGTGACTTATCTAACTTGCATGTGGTCTCTACCAGAAGGCATGGCTTTTTCTTTTTGGAAAGAGCTTCGGAATATTTACCCCGCCATCTAAGACCGTAATGACAATAATTTGTGCGGCTTTTATGTCTTTCCTATCCTTTACACTATTACCCATTGCTCATTAGTAGTTCCTCTAGCTCTAATTAACTTCTTGAAATAATAACACGCGAGCGAATTCAACTTTTTCTCCCCTACAAGCTGGCTCGAAAACAAACGAACGACAAAACACGAACCTCACGGCTTCTCTTGAGATCGAAATAATTAGCGCCGACCAAATAGGTGCGCTGCTTCGACGTATGTAAGTGTTGTACATGCTTTAAAACGTAAATCAAAAACACGAATGCTTGGTACCGCGCGGTGTAATTACACGCGGAAATTATATAATTGACACAAAACTAATGACCTTGGCCTTGAAGAAGGTAAAGATTATACAGCTATAGCTATTGTGACGATTGCATTGGTAGGAATGACAAGTTCAACGATGATAATCTATGGCGGCGTCGTTGTTTAAAAATAATCGCACGTTTCTACCCACGAAATGCCCATTACGGATTCACAGGTAAACACATAACAGCCGCCAAGTGTCGATTACGTTGGTGGAATTATAACCTTGGCGAATGATCCATGATGTTACTTCGGTATATGTTAAGACATTAATGAAGAAACGGATATCTTTATTGTCCGATGCTTTATGTAATTGCGGGGATTGTTATCAGTATTGGAAGTATCGCACTATACAGAAAATGGTATTTGATAAAGATGATGCAACCAGAGATGAGGCTGCAATTTATTATATAATTAACCACCGAACTTAAGTGACATTCCTCGAATTACGCAAATGCAACGTACTTTCAACTATGTTCACATTTTATCGCTATCGTCTCTAAAACTTTAAAAGAAAACCGATGGAAATCCACCGAACCGATCGAAATTACCCAACCTCCGTCGTATCCTGATATACGCAAAAACATCGTTAACTCCTGAAGATCATCGTTAGCCGTAACTGTACATTATTCAGATTGGTTAACGCATCTTTTCCGTTAATGCCTGCCTATCGTCCGCGTTTTAGACGATTATTTATACCCGTTGAAAGAATGACAAGCCGTTGCTTCTCTTATATATTAATTTATTGTCTACGTAACTGTTCCCGGCCGCTGAAAAACACCATCTATATCTTCTGTACGCAATTATTTACGCTCAGCTAAATCCGCACGCGATGATTTATCATAAATAAAAACCGTTTATCGACCATCGAGATGTTTCAATTTCGATATTCGACGAGAACTTGGAATTCTAAGAATGTGAGTACTCATTAGCAAGGTAAATGTATTTCGAGATTAATGCAACAATTAGAATTATGTAATATACAGGATGATGAAAGAACAAGAGCCCAAAATAAAAAAAGAGGTCTTTATTAACATGGGTACAAGGGGTTCAAAGTTTCCGAATTGTTAGACGTCTTTGGTCGGCTTTGGCGGCTATGAAATTTTGCATTTATGGAACATCGTTGGTAGGAAAATAGATTGAGTGGCATTTGTAGATGTTTTTTGAAAGAATCCTGGTGATGCGACAAGTCACGCCTTGAATGTAGAGTAAATACGCTTAGCTATGGAAGTTAGAGTTAGGCGAGGGGAATTAATAACTGTGGATCAAAGTTGAGTTCAGATATTGAAGAAGTCCCTTTAATAAGAGAACTGATGATAACACGCGTTTTTGGGCCGAATTGACCTCCATGGTGCAATGCAGATATTTTTTTTTCACAATTGTAAACTTATCAAACCACAAAGATTACTGATATTACATGTATTCATCTAAATCACTTAGAAGTACTACGTTGCCGGAACTTCTACATCATAAAATTTAGAATAAAAACGTAGGCTTCCACGGCCAGAGTCACTTGAAACTAAACGTGTTCCGGGTTTGAACCGTGTAATATCGTTGGTTAAAATAAAACTGGACGTTTCGCCCACATAGAAGCCCCATACGATTTTGGGCGAAACGTCGAGTTTTATTTTAACCAACGACATGACACGGTTCAAACCCGGAACACGTTTAGTTTCAACATAAAGTTTAGGTTTAAAAGAAGTTTACTGTGTCCCTAACGTGTTAATACAACTGCACTATGGTAAGCGCCATAACTCACAAATGGAAAGGGAAGAAAGATTAACACGTACAGTTTAAGCACTCTAAAAAGATGAAAGCATTGAGCAGGTGTTTATGGCAACATGTACCTAATAATCTAGGAAGAGAAAAACCAGCTAAAACGAACGGTGCTTTAACTAGGAAATGATTATACCCATCAAACAAAATGGAGATGATGCCTATCTCCTAGTTGTGCTCAAGTTCGAATGAATCGTTAAAGTGTAAACTCATAGACGTAGTAAAAGCTGCCTTAACGTTATAAATAAGAGCTAACGACGTAATCACTATCATTTTTGTAAGAGTAAGAGTAATAGGATTATAAGGTACAGCCGTTTAATTATTTTGAAAGATACTATGTAATGATCGCATAATAATAGTTATATGGTTACATCATTGTTTAGTAGTAACAAGAAACGATAAATTTTCAATTGATGGCTGGTGTAAACGCAACAAAATAACAGGTGATCATTAGAAGGACCACATTTATTCAAATATAAGGAAGTGAAATTAGAAACGGGATAATAATAAAATGGAGTAGGCCAAAGGTACCTTTGAAAAGAATTCTCCCAACATAGTCAGCCGGCAGAATAAGTTCTTTTGCGATGGTGCGAGATTTTTTGCACTTCCCCACCCCATATGCGACTTTAAAAGATGCTAGCAGTGAGTTGCTTGCTACTAAGGCTTGTTTTGCAAACATACTTTTATTCTTTTGTAAATCTTACGACTTCCTACTAAAGAATATAAGAGCAAAAATTAAATAGAAATGTAGAACAAAGAAGAACCTGAATTTATAAATGCAATCTACGGATAAAAATCACATAATGGAAAGCATATCCAATACACGTTTCGAGATTCTAAAACGTGATCATTTGAGTTTCACGCATAACCGGAATTAACCTTCTTGAGACTTGGGAGATCTGTATTTCGATCGGTTCGCTACGCAATCTTTGCACAGGTCTATATGCATTTAAATTTACACTTTCTCTATCCTTTAAAGGGATATCTGCCATCAGAAATCCATCTTGCGCTTATATATATTATATCCTAGACTAGCTTCAAGGTAAATTGCGATTGTGTTACGTTTGCTGTACATTCTAACGTCATAAAAGATCTATATATGTGCACTACAGCTATTAGTTTTTGTTTCGTTTTATAACTTTGAGAAGTTGCATATAGCGCAACTTTCAACTGGTGAACGGGATTATTCATATTAACAAGGTTTGCTAATTAGTTTTAAAGTAAATTTCATATTAGGATTTGATCGGCGTGTCGTGGTTCAAGATTGGATTTAATTAAGCTAGTAAGACATTGCCTAACTTCAAACTAGGCTTCGTACAGAATGGAGAATTTTATAAATAAAAGAACTCTTCCACCGTGAGACTACCGCTGTCACCGGTTTTATGGAATTTAATTTAAAGAGAATAAATTCAATTCAAATTCAATAAATTCAAAATAGCCCATAAATAGCAATCTTTAGCATTTTTCTTGGCCAATTTAGTTTAAATGGGAACACAAAACTCTTGAGCGTGGTGGCCTATTTTCTTTAATTTCCATACTATGTTGAGTCTAACGTTTCAACGGAAAAAGATAGCTTTTGCCCATCGTAACGTTAGACTTAACATAAATAATCTACTACGTTCAAGAATTTTATTTTCCCATAAAAAGCAATTATATATACGACAAAGCAGATTTCATATAATAATCCACAGCAATGCAATACACGATGTATTTTTTTCAAGAACTACCGGAGACGCGGATCACATTTAAACGATTATCGACTACAATAAGCCATGACTTAAGACTTAATCTCTTATAACGTTCAGCGCCGTCTTACGATCTAGACTGGCTACCGCTTATTAGCTCTATTTTTAGACGCGTATTTGCATGGATATTTTTCGAGTGGGCGGATTAAACTGTTACGTAATGAGCTTACGTTAATCGCGTCGTTTATACGCAGGCTGCCTACTTAACCATCGGATTGCTTTCAAAACAGTCCGTGTTCGTAATACGCGCCTGATGTAGCGAGCTTAATATGCGGTGCGAATTAGGTAAATCCGAGGTTAAGGGAGTTGGTCGCGGTTGCTAGCATGTGCGTGAGTCTCGACAGATGTTAGTCTTTTTCTTTACGATGTTTATAGGTGTGTGTTTATATGAAAACACATTAGACGCGCTTAATCTATCAAAATCCAGTTACCTCATTCCTATAATTCTACGAGTGGAGCAGGTCAACTAAATTGTGTCTTACGGAGATACCCTGCTCCGTAATTTATCGTTTAAAAAAAAAGGCAGGAGATGATAGATGCTCTATTAACAATATCATGATTTAGCGCAAGTTTCATAAATCAGAATCACCAAATAGACGCGAATACAAAAGCATTTATTGCATATTTGGGTAAAGTGCTCAGATGTTGCTTTTGCCTACTTGGAGTCCATACATCCGAACTAATAAGTAACTGTGTTCAGGGAACAGCATTCCCAGATAAGTTTAGCAAATAATCAACTGAATCAGTGCAATTACTATGTTTCAAATAAAAAAAGAATATTACATTGTAACTTCGTACACACCATGGCTATTATAGGCGACGTAATGTGTTTCAGCTATTACCCGATCTAATTCTACGGGTACATATCGCCCCAAATTAATCAATAATTCGTTTCTAAGAGACTCCCTTTGTTAGCTAGCGACATCCAATTTTCCTCTTGAAATGAGGACATTACGTCTTCTCTTATTTTTTCCGCTAATCCATAGCGTCTGACCGGGCAACATCAAAACAAACGAGCCTCCAGTTCTTTATCGCTTTCCTTAGTAAGTACACTGCCGTTCAGTGAAGTTCGGTCATACAATAAAAATCTATTATATCACACTGTATACAAGTATTAATACATAAAATTAGAAAAATATTAAGCATACACTCTTTTCTAAGGGATTAAAGCCATAAATTATTATGTAAAGTAGAAATATTGCGACAACCACAATAAAGTCCCTCTTATTATCATTCCAAGAATTTCTCGGAAGTACCGATCTTTTGAAACGGGTCGTTTGGGGATTATTAACGAACAATACATTTAGGAAATATTCCGCAGTATCATTCTTGTTTACTTATCACGGGCGTAAAGATATAAATTTGCTTCATTTTACTGTTAAACGTATGTTGGTGTGCATCTGTCGTTTTTGCGCGAAAGTTTTAAGAAAATTTACTTGAAAATGGCACGTGGCAAGCCTACCAGTGTAGAAAAACGTTCACGCATTCTTACGTTGTTTGAAGAAGAACATTGGGGGCGACAAATTGCTGAAAAAATAAAGATGAGAAGTTCAACAGTAAATGACATCATAAAGCGATATCGGACAACTGGAACTATAGAAAATCGTGTTCGTCCTGGAGCATCTAGGAAACCAACAAAAGTTGAAGATTTGAGAATTGTATTATTAAGCAAACGCAATAGAAAATTAAAGCGCCACAAATAGCAGCCGAAGTCAATCGCGGCCGTGAAGAACAAGTTTCGGCGAGTACGGTGAAACGTCGACTTCAACAAGCGGACCTTCATGGACGCATTGCCATTCGAAAACCCTTATTTCGTCGGGGCAACAGAGTAAAGCAGCTACAGTGGGCCCGTTCTCGTCTAGATTGGTCGTTAGATGATTGGAAACACGTGCTTTGGAGTGACGAGTCAAAGTTTGAGGTTTTTGGGCAAAATCGACGAGTTTATGTCCGAAGATCTAAAGCCGAAAAGTGATCCCGAATTGCATTGTGCCTACAGTGAAGCAAGGGCGTAGTTCTGTATTAGTGTGGGGATGTTTCTCCTTTGCTGGGACGGTAGATTTATGCAGAGTGCAGGGTGTAACGAGGAAGGAAAATTATTTTGCAATACTCCAAAATCATGCAGTGCCATCAGGATTACGTATAACAGGCCGTAACTTTACATTCATGCATGACAACGACCCAAAACACACTGCGTTAGTGTGTAAGAACTATCTAAAGGAGGAAGAAGAACAGCACACCCTGAAAGTAATGACATGGCCCCCACAAAGCCCAGATTTGAACCCTATAGAGTTGTTGTGGGATGAACTGGACAGGAGGATCCGAAAAATATGCCCAACTTCACAAGAACATTTACGGAATATTCTGCAACATGAACGGATTAATATTCCACAATCCATTTTAACAAAACTTATCGAAAGAATGCCTAGAATAGTTCGAGCGGTGATTAACAGCAAAGGAGGTTTTTTCGATGAAAAAAAAAATAATGTTCAGTATGTTATATTAGGCCAGAATAACTTTTTATTTATTTATTTTTGCCTTTTTTACCTGTACATACAGTAAAATTGCATTTTGTTTTTAGTTTCGTTTGTTTCTGTAACCTTTTC
>CACRWG010004619.1:0-20694 GCA_902654985.2 Oryctes borbonicus
ACCTGTACATACAATAAAATTGCATTTTGTTTTTAGTTTCGTTTGTTGATGTAACCTTTTCATCTTTTTTATCAACCGACCGAACCTCTCTGAATGGCAGTGTACATTCTGCATATCATGGTGCTAAATCTCACGTGAAAACATCACAAAATAAGTCCCCAGCATTGCTGATTATTTAAAAAATTGTAAAAGAAGATTCGACCTTGGTATTGATATATTAAGTGTTCGAGCGTAACAAAAAAAGTCGTGACCGCAACGCTCAACCAATCAGCGACAGACTCCTCCCACCGCCGGTATAAAAGCGTGCTATTTCCTCGTATCCCCGCAGATGATTTTCGCCTCTGGCATGGTTCACCTGCTGAGTTACCGTGATCAACTACTTCCCGCTCGGTTAGTTTCACCTCTGGCGTGGTTTACATGTTGAGTTATCGTGTTAACTCTTGATTGAGTTTTCGATTAACACGGTCCAAACCTGGAACATGTCCAGTTTTAAATGACTCTAGCCGTGGAAGCCTACGTTATTGTTTCAATATTCCGGAATATCCTAAGCACAATATGGGCATGGTTAAGTCTTCGATTAATGCAAAATCGTCTAAAGAAATAACCAGCGATATAAAAAATATAAGCTGCAATTACTTAATTTAACATCTTCCTATAGTTACCTTGTTTGAAAAACACCGTGGATGCAATTCACGTATATTTGTGATTTGATGAGCAACTTCGTTCTGTGGTCCAATTCTATATAAGCCCTCCGTATAAGCCCTTATAATGTGAGCATTGCAAGCGACTAATAAGGTTTTCGTTTGAATTTTTTTCTGGCATTGATCTCCGACATATTGACTTATCATCGCACAAACCGGGTACATTGTTTGTGCTAAAGTACTGTGTCAGGCAGGCAATCGAGTCGGCGCTATTCGACCATAGGCAAACACATCGATATTCCATCCGATCAGTGAGATATATGTGCCAATGACGAGAAATCACGGATAAACCTACACCCACATACATATATGGGTGTATTCGAGATGGGATCAAGCAAACGTTTACCGAAATTGCAGCACAGCGCGTCGGTCGCGTTTTCGATTGGCCGATTGATTAATTCCCTGTTGCTCGAACTCGAATAGAAAGAGGATAATTGATGCGAATTATAAATGGATTCGGTATAAAGCAAATATTAAAAGGACGAGGGAAAATTAAAATCGACGCCACGAGATGTTTTTGGAATAAAAGGAAGAGATATTGTGAGTAGAATTTTACATGGGGTTAAACTGCAACTATGCCAAAATATGCAACACTAAGTGGCAAACAGTGATAAATACAGGCTTTGTTTATGGGCTAATCGTGGCAAATTAGGAGAATGGAAAGGTATCTCTGTGAGAGATAAAATTAATAATCATGGTTCCATTATCTCCCCCAAAGAAGGAAATAGATCGGACCACCAAAAATTCCAGATAGAAGAAAAGGAGCAGTAAGAAGACCTCCTACTATTCCTGCCCATACATTCTTAGAAACATGTTATCGATGTCGAGTTGACTTATTTGTTGATTATGTTCCAACTATTGACTGATTGATTGATGAGCGCTGCGGAATTTGATCATGGAACCTTTCCAAAATTTTATTTCATTTATAATAAGTACATCTATAGTTTAGAGATTGCCTCTTTTGATTTACGGACTTCACGCTAGCTCCTGTTTGCTCTTCCATTCATAAAATTGATATCAACTAACAATAAGTCAGTATACAAAAATTTTAAAGCGATCTCTAAGATAGGGAAAGCATACTGTCAAAAAGCTTGATTTTGTCAATTAGCTGACGCACACTATTGTGACTATTGCCAACATGTTACCTGATAATTTGAATCAAGTAATCTTCACAAATTTAAAGACAACCTTTTTAGGAAACATCGTGGGAAGCATCTGTATATAAACCTCCCTTCAATGTTATTATAAACAATTTCCGTTTTACTTCAAGATTCTATATCCTTCCTGATATCGAAATTTCATTCAAATCCACTAAAGCACCACTTAAAAGCAATGCTTTTGTCTTTCGTTCCATGTAGCCGAGTACTTTTGTAATTTTTGCGGTAGTGAAGTGCGACAAATATGTGTGTGTGCTTTGGTGGTTTAATTTTGTGTCTTCAAACTCTAAAATCTCCTTCTCACATTCACATATTTTCAAGGCGAATATTAGCATGTTTATTTTCGGAAATATTTGCCAAAATAAATAGGCTTCTATCGTTAAAGATATACATTCGATGGCCAAAACAAACAGTAAGCACTTACAAAAACAACATTCTTAAAGTTAATCCTTAACAAAACCTTACGAATTACTCGTAGTAGTTTTGATATTTTGATTTAATGGATCTTACTTAAATCGTTGGCAAAATTCGCGAAGGTTACATACAGTCGTTGGCAAAAGGTTGCAGTACTAGCTCTAACGTTACACTCTCTTGCTTGGAGAAAAGGGGAGGATTCTACATAAATTATTTCTGATGAAATGCCTAATTTTGTGGTTCCGATTTAACTAATTTTACTAAACCCTTAGAGTACTTTTGTATGTTTGAAAATATCAATAAAACATTTTCATGGGCCTCTTTTAATCATTTTTCACTTTTATTGTGCTTGTGCTTTGACCTATGAACCACACTTATGGCGCTTATACCTGAAAAAAACAGTATTTACAACTCCATGAAAAGCTGGTTCTCAAATTTTTGGCTTATTTTTTAAAAAGTGCTCGGTGGACATTGACGTGAGTTGCTTAAATCTATTGCTTGAGCTTTACGAACTGTTAATTTCAATTAGCTCAAAGAAAAGAACTTGGGACTTGTCAAGTCTGATAATCTTGGAGGCCATTCGATCGTCCCATTCCTACCAATTTAGTGATTTGTAAATCGTCGCTCCAGCCAATTAAACTTTGCAATATAAAGCCTTGAACTGCCATCCTGCTATGAGAAAACTTGATGTTCGTCGAGCATTAGATTACCTTCTTCAACACGCTGATTTTCAACTTCAATGATTATAAGAGGATCAATGATGTTTTTCAACATATTCAAACAGACGTCCTTATTTAACTTCTTGCCCAAACATTCTCTTAGAATATTTTTTTCTCCATTTCGGGAAATGGAGAAAAACTATTTTTATGCAGAAGCGTCAAGTCATAATTTTATTTCAAAGCTGAGCGTTCGGATCATGATGTAGATCTAGCTTGGTCACCTTTAATAAGCTAAATAAAAAGATGAGCAGATCGAGACACCAACATAATCATAAGAAGATAAGCTTTCAATTGAGGTACCAAAAGATAACTTCCTCCATTTTGGGGACTATTCGTGAGGGTGCAATAAGAATAGATGTGTTTTTGAACATTTTTATTTTCGTTTTAATTTATAAAATATTCCACACAATATCTTCTACAAAACGATGGTAAAAACCTTGTTTATTGTTGTTGAATGGATTGTTGACAAAGGTACACGGAAGTTTCGACGAAAAAGACACCGATATTACTTTACCTAATAAAATGTGTAAGAGCATGTAATAAAAAAATAAGCACTAAAAGCATGAAAAAGGGAACTTTTTCTCAAAAGATGGCCTGTAAATATGTGCTATAAGCCGCGGTTCTGTTTTATTTGCATTCAAAACTCTCTTACTTAATACTGTGCACACTTAACCTAATCATTTGATGAAACACATTAGTCGAGGATTAAACAAACTTCCTGGCCATAATATTTACGTTGAGTTCGAAAACGTCCTTAGCGACCACTCCACATCAACGCCTATACAAATAAACACGATACAATTACGTCTTTTAAGTGTTAATTCGCCAGTATGCGAAATGTCGAGCGCTGTATGTCGACGGCGATGATGATAGCTTTATTTTTACATTCCATCGTGCGCAGTAAACGCAATGCGTCCGGCTGGCGATTTCGCTCGTAGAATTGCATCACCAAGATTTCTGTGGCTAGGGGAAAATAAAAAGTACTACGTTAATATGATGATACTCCCGTTAACTAAGTAAAAGTGAATCTTTACGAGATAATGTAAATAAACGGGTAGAATTTGGAGATTTATTCAGCAATCGATCAAATCGATATGTTTGATATAGGAAATAAACTGAGCTTATTTAATATTTTACCAATGCACTTATTGCATATACAAGTCCGTGCAATACGAATACGCATCCGCCATCGATATCGATGGACCCGTTAAGGAAGGTCAAGTTCGCGAGCGATCAATTGACTGATAGGTTAAATTAAAACCTTTTAAAGCGTGCATTAATGAGACTCTGTAAATAAACGAAGGCAATGGAATGTGATACTATATGTAAACGGCATGCTATTTAGTTACTATTTATAGTGCCACAATTATTAGATCATTACCTATATTCGTCGAAGGAATATAGTCCGGATGGAGTTAAAGTAAATATGTTGCGCGTTGTTTATTGTTTACTTGCTGGTCTCCTTTCGATAGCGTCTGTTATTTCTAGGCCTCTCTAATTTTTAGGCCTTTCTAATAATTATACAGAAACGAATTTTATTTAAATTTATTTATTATAACAAAGATAAGATTAATTTATATTAATGATTTTATTTACACATCTATCATTAGTATCATCGTTGCCTATCTGCAACCTGGATGTATCAATTTGCGTCGGTAGCGAACTCGATGACTTATTGAGTACCCGTGTTTAATTGTCCTTTATGTTGTACGTGCGTCCACTCATATTTTACATCATTTTATAATTTAACTTTGCAATTTGTTTCAGTTCAACCTTGCACTTAGAAAATTTGAATAATCTCTTCATGTTGCTTGAATTTTGGAATTTCGATGATTTATGTTATTAGTCCTTTATTCTTAGCAACGAGTCACTAAAATCAACTTGTACAATTCATTTTCAACAATTTACTTTTTAATAACAATTTTTGTCATAAACACAAAACACGTCATCTGCATTGAATCTAATTATCAAAATTCATAGCATCACTTGTAATAACCCATACGATCACTAAAAAGTCATAGATTTAAATATGGATTGGTATTCTTGTGAAGACGAGCAGCTAGCCCGGAGCCCCGACCTAACTTCGCTTCTTTTTCTGGAGTCGGATTTAAAATGTTAAATAATTTTCAAGGGTAAATGTATTTGATCGTATGAAATATAGTCCGTCTAGAAAGTATCCGGAAAATAAAAAGGCACAGCTATAATTTGACGGTATATATTTTTATTACTTGAATAATAAAATCACAACAAATAATCCATCTCATTTACTAATACAATCTCCATTTAACTGTAAACATTTAACTAAACGTTCAGGTAATTCCGAAACAAGGTCAACGCTATAATTTTCGGTGATACTGGTCCAGGCTTGTAAAACTGACCGAATCAAATCTTCTTTTTTTCGTGGTGCTGCCCGTTCTACTTCAATTTTCATTAGTCCCCATATGTTTTCGATGGGGCTAAGATCTGGGGAAGCTGCTGGCCATGGAATTGTTGCCAAGTTTTGTTCTAGCATCCAAGCTTTAGTGTATTCAGAAGTGTGGCATCTTGCATTATCCTGTTGAAAACACCACCCTTTGGCATATAAAGCACGAGCCGTTTCAACAAGAAAGCCATTAAGAATTTCACAATACTTTGCACTATTAACGGTGTCATCAATTATACAGAGAGGTGTAGCACAACGCTGAGAAATTGCTCCCCAAACTATTATTTTTGTGGGAAATTTGGAAATTTGAACGGTAACATTTTCTCTTGATAGGATCTTTAAATGATTTGCACCAAGCTAAAAACAACTTTCGTGAGATATAAAAACATCACTAAAATTATCGTCTCGAAATCGTTGGCAAAAATCTATTCTTCGTTGCTTTTGTAGAGGTGTCATTGCAGGGTGTTTTTTTTTGTTTTCTTGATAAGTAACCTTGTCTTCTCAGTGAAATGCGGACAGTTTCTGGACACACTCTTATTTGACGTTGATTTCAAAATCTGTTAGCCAGTTTTCGAAACCCTAGGCGCGGGTTTTGTCGTCCTAAAGTCACTAAAGCGTTTAGATTGTTTCCGCTAATCTTACGCGGTCTTCCAGAAACTGGTCCATGGCTCATATCTCTCCTATTTTTAATCCTCTTTATTGTCTCATACTCACTTTTTTCGTGTTCAGAAAATTGCTCTAATTTTTTTAACGTTTTGAACACCTTGTCTATACAAATATTCCACCAACTTTTTTCTTTCTATTTGCGACATTATTTCACAAATATTAAGCCTGTTAATAATCAACAATATTTGACAGCTGGCGTTGTTATATGATTTTTACCATGGCCTACAGTCGGCACAACCTACTTGATGCATTACTTTTGTCTTAGGATGTAACAAAAAAGAAATATATTAAAATTAAGAAAAATAATAAATTCCGGATACTTTCTAGACGTACTATATAATCTAGGCTTTGCGAAAACATCGGATGATGTCAACGAGACAAGCAACTGATTTGCTACAAATAAACTAAATGTGAACAAAAAAAAACTCAAAACCTAATAATTACTAGCACGCACATAGAGCGTTCAATTCTTAGGTTTAAATATTGACAATGGAGAGCTGATATAGACATGCTTGCGTGGAAACTTACAACAGCACTCTATTGCCTTACGGAGAAAAAGGTAGCCAGCCTCAGCGCTGCCAGAATCGCCTACTTTTCTACATTCCACTGCCGATTGAGCTGTGGTATGCTATCCTGGGGATTGTCCGCCGAAGCATCCAGAATACTTTTCTTTTCTCTCTTCAGAGAGGAGAAAATACTTATCTTCCCATGCGTGTATATTTTAAGTGCATTGTTCTATGTCCACAGCAACAGGGACAAATACACAATATTTCGTGCATGTGAACTGTTTATCAATTTTGTTTGCATGTAAGCTCTTTAAAGCAAAGTTGAGTATCTAAGATCTTTAGCAACATCAACAAAAGGCAAATTTGATACCGATAATTGTAGGTTGCCTTTAAAAATTCGATATGTTGCCTCGAGCCAAAAAGTAAAACATTAGTCTTATGTGATTAACGGTGTCCATACTTCGATGATTACACATCTCATCATCGATAGATGTTATTATATCATTCAGAACACAAGTCGGGGCAGAGGAAATACCAAAGTCGGGCCTAAAGCCCGCGTAGCAATTTAGAAGGTAATTATTATTATTGAAGAATAATAAATTTGGACACAAAGAACTTTTTCCAAAAGTTTAGAGGGAGTCGGCAAAATATTAATTATTCTTGTTGGTAAACGTTAATTTTAAGCAATGGCCCATCCAACGCAGCTTTCTATAGAACGAGAAGACGCAGCAATTAATAATATATGCCATTCATAAATGGACTACAATATTTTAATATAATAGTAAGCATTTGTCTTTATGCCATTCAAAATCGCATGAATTTCCTCAACAGTGGCTAAGTGAAACTGCAGAGTTGAGGCTTTTAAACTGAATTCAATAAACTCGATAAAATGATTATTTTACGAATTGATTTATTAAATTTAACTTTTCAATAACCTTATATAATTATAATTATACGTCTGTCATCATTCCACAAGCATGTACGGAGCGTAAAAACAAGTTTTGTTCGCTGTAATTCCCGTGAAAACATCCATACCGGTAAGTAGATTTTTATTGCAGTCTATAAAGTTGTGAATGCGCGTAAATATATAATTGTTTAATTTCGCTTAATTGGCTGTAAAATCCTGTAAACAAATCGTAGAAAAATGACACAGACGGCCATAAATTCTCTGCAGCTGGATATTATAAAAGACGCGTTTTTTCTCCTGCGTGTATCATAGCTCTAAAAAGAAATATAATGTATACATACACTGGCTGCAATTAAAAAAGCCCCACCAAAAATTTTGCAAAATCCTATTTATTAGAATCGAAAATGTTTATACTGATTATAAATATACAATTGAACAAAAGAAAAGTAAATAAGATTCGTCCAGTGCGTCTATGCTCGGGCGTTAAAGGCTGATAGCTACGGAACCTTATACGCCCTATTTGCCCATAGGGATGTTCTACGATCGATAGCGTTCCACCACTGCTGCGTTAAAATTATTACCTACTGAAACCGGTGTTGCGCAACCAAGTGCTTAAAAGAAAATTTTCCCGCGGCGTGTTTTTTCGGGGCGTGCTTGCGCTTGTTTTATCTTGATTTACAATCCACAGGTTCCAACACCGAATGATTACGTGTCTACGCACAATTTCACGGAAACTAACACTTCCTTCATGCAGTAAAATAATCCTTGCTCTTGTCAGCGATGCCTTACTGACGATTGCTTAAAACATGCTGCCTACATTTTTGTACAACTATCAAATTGCTCATGTAAAAGCACGTGGGGAGCATCTGGGTCTTGCAAATGCTGGAAGACAAACTAGTTGAGAATTCAGAAATTTCAGAAAATTCAGAAATGCATTTATAACATTTTAACGAAATACTCCAACAATTTGGTGGTGGTGCATTTTTAATTGCAGCCAGTATATTCAAACAAGAAAAGTACGCTAATTGTAAGAGTTACATCTAATATCTTTTTTTTAAATAAAATGTCACGTTCTATTTTTTTCTTGTTTTTTTTTTCTTTTGTAAGCGAGCTTACTAATTGTTAAAACGATTTTTAGGAATGATTTTTTGGGATTTAAATTCATTCACCGTTCGGTGGAAATGAAAGCTTATTATTTTTATTTTTTGATTTAACCAGCAACGCTTGTTATTTCTTTCTCGCGGAGCTGACATTGGATTGGCGAGCTTTTAGAGGCTGTCACGAACAGTCACATTCGTTATATACATACATACAGGTTGTTGAAGTTAAGTTGAGCTTTTAGGATTATCACGCACCTGTTAAACCTCATTTTTAAAATGAATATCCAGCAGGATGTGATGTTTCCTAAGGTTCCTTAGGTTTATTATTACCGAGGTTACTACTAAGGTTGAAAGTTACTTGCTGAAACTAATGGCTAAGCGTAAGGTAAACAATCTGTATGTACATGAGAGCTTCACGCACGATTTACTGACAAAATTCGCGGTATGATTTCTTTTTTATCGCCCTCGCGGCCAGGACACTAATTTGTATTGATAACGTTCCGCAAAGCAAATGCAGTCCGACGGCTTTCGCTACGCTTTCTCTTTCTCTCAGCGCCACCAGCGGCTTAATGTCAAATGAATATTTCATGTTCAATGAATTTACAAATACGCTACAAAAAGTTATGTGCTGTGGGAAGAATCGGAATTTCGCCGAGCGCAGGAAGAGAATACATGTGTGTGTAGCATGGAGATCGTAGCTTCGCTTATAGCCAGTGAGGGGGCTCTTGTAATGTCCGCGTGGGGTTGCGGAATGGAATGGGGAGGCATTCAACCGCGATGAATTGATTTCTGACCGACTAATTATTGTTTCTATCTTTTTTCACGTGAAGTCCTCTATTTGTTTTCGTGCTTTGATGGTTAATTGAAATGCGAGACCGTTAATGATAATATTCGTGCTTGTTGACTTATAACAAACGGTTGCTGGTTTCAAAACAAATTCTGAATGGGATATTGTTGCCACTAAAAATATTATTCGAAGGGGCGTTACAATTCACGGAAAAAAGAGAAGCAAAAAAATAATCTTCTCAGAGGTTACGTAAAATGAAACATTAATTGATTTGAATTTTTTTTGATTTGAGCCAAATCAAAGCTATACAGTTTTATTAAATAGAAAATAAGTAAATTCTCCTTTAAAATATTCAATCGTTCAGTAGCACATGTAGGCTTTAGTATACAAAATTTTCAAAATTTATCAACATATACTCTTCCATATATCGTGAGACGGGGTGCTTAAAGACACAAAATAATAATACTAAAGAAAAAATAAGAAACAAATATAAAATATAATCGATCTAAAAATAGCACAACTACGCTTGCAAAAATGTCCTTCCTTATAAATTGATAAATCAGCTCGTATATATGCAGCTCGCTGTAAAACAATGGGCAATCAAACTTGAATATTAGTCCTCACATGGGCAAAATATAGGTAATAATTTAAATAAACGTATATTGAATAGCTGATTACATACATACATAAGCATGACAAAAATCGAAATTGTTAACACTAATGAATGAATCGGTACGCGAACAATAACGGCTGCCGACTTACAATTGGAACTCCTTTTAAAGTTTTAAAGCTGTTGATCGACGAAGGTAGCCTGCAAATTTCAAACCTAACACGGAAACAAGTGTTTTCTTCAAATTTAATTTTATTTCGCAACATAGTCCCCTTGTAAGCCCGTACACCTTTTTCAAGGGTGACTCCACCCTTTTAATCTGTCCAAGTAGTGGTTAGTATCTTGTTCCGCACGATAGGCGAATTTCATTCGATGAAAATCTCCGTCCTTCGAGTGAAACTTGAGCCTAAGAAAAGAAATAAGTTGCAGGATCCAGATCTGTTGAATAGGATGGGTGGTCTATCAATTCGAAGTTCACTTTGTGCGAAATGTGGGACGGTGCGTTATCTTAGTGGAACAAAACTCTCTTTTCCTTTTCGTCCCAAAAAAACAAAAAACAGTCGCCATCACTTTTCCAGCTGATGGAGTAATCTTCACTTCGAAGCCAATTTATCCTTTGCAATTCCATTGTATCGACTATGCCTTGGCTTCAGGATTGTACTTGCGTATTGAAAATTTCATCTACAGTTATTAATAGACGGTTAAACTGCTCCAACAGGGGAAATGTTCATTCGAATGCGTTTTTGGTCCTGAGCGAATAAGCGTGGCACCCAACGTGCGGTTTACTCTTTCAAGTTCAAATCTTCAGCCAGTATATGACAAACACATTCTAATCCTAATTCAATAGTCGTCCTGTCACCATTGGTGAACCTTTCCGTTGTTGTCAGCAGTGGTTTATACCCTCCCGAACGTTCGCTGTCAATCAAGCTGGTACAATCATGTTTGAATTTAGCTGCCCAAAATTTCGCTGTGGCAAGTGATGATCCAGACTCCCGTTGTATTCGATTTTTCAATTTCTACAGAAACTCTGTGGTGTGCCTCAGGGGTCGGTACTGGGCTCTACGTTGTAATATTTATTAATGATCTAGTACATGTGGCTCGCAGATTATGCACGGTTATTTTTGCTGACGTCACATCTCTTACGTGGCACGCCTCAAATCACGAGGAGTTGGAAAGATCAATGAACGCTAATATTTCTGTTATTTGCGAATGGTGCGAAAATCCTTAACGCTAGTAAAACCAAATTATTACTTTACAAAAAACAAATTAACCTAAACATTTCTATTAATAGTAATGTTCTATTGCCTTCTACTGAATTTGAATTTTTGGGAATTACGGTAGATGCTGGCTTGGGATGGACGGAGGACATTCATGATGTATTGTTCCCTGTTGAGGGATTTAGCACTGCTACCAACTTGTTTGAGATTTTTAAGTTGTAAAAGTGAGCTGTGCGCGTGGTTAGAAGGGAGGACGATATCATCCTTTGTTTCCCGTCAAATTTTGATCTTATTTTCGTTAATTGTCTATGAGACACTGAGTATCGTGTGTGAACATAAAAAAGGCATATTTATCGGTTGGACATTAATCTTCCTCATATATCTTTGTAGATTACGCGGGCTGGCTCTTCTACAACAAATAACTTCCTTCATAATAGCTGACGCAAATTGAATTCAATATTGCTTACAAGCATTTTATTCGTTTGATGAATTTATGACTTATAAATTTTGAACCCTTCTCTTGTTGTGAATGTGTAATATGTAACCCATGCGCAATTATTTATCGGAATATTATAGAATATTAAAGAATTTGAAGAAAATCAATTGTTTTTGAAATTGTAAATACATTGGTTATGATAATAGCTCCCAATAGTAAAATAAACCAACCTAACAATATATTATTTTCCCTTTATCGTCGACATCACAAATGTACACTTTATCCCTCTGCTTTAAATCACGCTAAAGCAGTCTGTTTTTTTTTACACCAGCTAAAGCGCCGGTATACCGAAAATTTGTTAATTAAAATTTTATAGCAGCGTGATTCTCGGACATTAACAGAGTTTCAGGAGGAACGTTGGATACGGTTGGCAGGAAAACCTGTCGCACAATTCTATATATAAACTGTCCTCTATTTATACACATTTATATTGCGACATCGTCCTAACGTAAATCGGTGCCAAAATATTTAAAAATTCAATGGCAGAACGACTCCACTACACTACAGCACTGGCCTTCGGAATAAGTAAATAGGGATCTGGATGAAAATAAAACAGAAGGATTTCGAGAGGATATTAAGTTAAAGATTTAAATGTTTTCTGGTCGGCTTTAGCATTTATTTATTCCACCAATGTGTTTGCTAAATACTACGTTAGTGTTAATTGAGAATAATTACAAATAGTGGAAAATAAATCGGAATTTAAGATGAAGAAACTCTCAGCCTCTTTCCCATTATTTGTAAATCCTCTAACACATCATAGCTTCATCTCTTTGTTGGTCTTCTTCTTGAACTTGTGGTTTTCTTTATATGAAACCCTTAGTTTTAGAACAATACTACTTTAATAACAATAATAATAACAAATTTAATAGTATACAGCAAATTCCCTTTAAAAAACACAACTTTGAGTATTATTATCAATAAAGGTTTCCGGTATTAGGAATTGTTCGGTTTAAAATAAACATGTTATTGTCCATTGAACTATGTTCATTTTGAAAATTTGAATTTACGGGCTATAGGCCCATGAGAGTCCCTACGCGTTCTTTCAGCTCCAACTATTTACGTTTTACAAGACCTTCCCCTCATTTCACAATTAGCTTTGAATTTAAGCCCTCAACTAAGATTCACAAGAACGTGCAGATACAACGCATATTTGATCTAAATTGAGAAAATTAAGCGTCCCTTGACTCCTTTGATCACGAATTGGAATTACGATTTTGTATTAAATTTCAATTAATCTTTATTGTTCTAATATTAGATTGATTTTAGAAGACGAACTTTCACGAAGGCTTTCCACCTTGAGACGTAACTCTGTGACCAACAACCTACACAATATTAAAGTTTACCAATCTACATATCGAACGCAGATTGAAAATTTGTCGAATTTTAATTACAAATGGTCGTACATAGTTCGTCCCAAACTTGTTAAGCTTCCCTCGAAAAAAGTCGAAAGGGAACTGCTTAGAAAGAGAGACTATTTTATTTTAAAGTGATCGATGGAGGTCGGTTTTAACTAAATTAAAATCAAACGGTAAATCCGCAACACAATGGTTCGTACGCTTCCAATACATCCCTCCCTACAAACTCTCCTCTTTTCCACTTATTTAATTAAATAAATTCAATTCTATACGCAGTAACTTCGATATACAATACAACCATGCAGTCCGCTAAAACAAATATTGAAAACTACCACTAGTAATAATTGCAGCAAATGCGGGTTCAGACATCTCTCTCACTGATGTTAACCTTCTCTCTTCCCCACGCTTGCTTTTAATCTAAAAAACGCGTTTGCAGCGAGAACTAATTTCATTTCAATTATTTGAAAGCTTTAGTTTAATAAAAATGAAGGATCTATCTTTGAAAGCGTACATTTTCCTCTTAGAAACGGTACATTTCTATATACATTGTGTCCGACTACTACTGAGTATTTGATGGGTATATTCTGTTAGAAAAGAGTAATTAAACTTTTGCTAAAGGAACTAGCTAAATCAAAAAAGGAACGCAGTTCATAACGCGAAGTTAATTAAAATTTCTCTCTATAATATTATAAAGTATAAAGCGGAGATTATGTAGAAAGAATGGCGGTGTTTTTTTTAGAGAAAATCAAAAATTAAAATTCCAGAGGAAGAATAAAGAAAGGACCATATGGCGAGATTAAAAATAATGTTCAAGATTGAAATTAGAGATACTTTTAAAAGGGTTTTCTTCAAGAAATGTAATTAAAAATATACGAGTGGGCTTTCACGGCCGGAGTCTGAGTTCGTACTGTTAGTACGTGTATCCGAGCTTGTTGGCCGTGTTCTAGAACTGGTGTATGTCGATGTTTCGCCAAACACTGCGGTTATTACTCAGACGATGAACGAACCGTCAACTTCGTTCTGAAGATGCCAACCGCAGTGTTTGGCGAAACGTCGACATACACCAGCTCTAGATTACGGCCAATAAGCACGGAAATACGTACTATCAGTATGAACTCAATATACGTTGTTCAGGGGAATCCACACTGTTACAGATTGAAGAGACGTTTTAGTGTAATGTTTACCATTAATTTATTTTATTTTTATTCCCTTTTCTGTAGTTTCATTGACTATTATTTTTCTTTAATTGATTGAATAGGAATTAGACTACCTTTTTGTGGTTTTTCGCTAATTTTAAAGCATATTTTACTATAATTAAATTATTCCCATACTTTAATGAAAATTGTTCTTTAAGGATGACGCAGCTTTTTCCAATTACGTGAATTTTCGATATAAAATCGTTCCCACAACCTTGTTGCAACTGTCTTCACTGAATTTTTTCCTATGTATCTAATGGAAATTGAATGGACAATGCAACGAATTGTTAATTAGTAACTGCCCCGGTATCGATGCGAAAGCGGTATTTACTACACGTTTGTTGTTTTGGTCGGTCTGTTTGAACCGTGATGCCCGCATAGTGAAATTCTCGATTAAAAACGTTTTGGTTCGATCAATTGGCAACGCAGCACAATGTTGACGTTTGCTCTCGTATAAAACGAAATATAATGGAATTGGAGTGGATTGATAATGAATTAAAATGTAGAAGTATCTGAGTAGTAGGTATGTATGTATATACGTATGTACATATGTATATTAACTGATTTTCGATAATGTATTTCGCATGTGTATAGAATAATATCCAATGAAAATAGTTAAATCAAATTATTAGATTCACATCGAAAGAAATACCTACAAATTAACATATATTTTCGACATCGCACTATGTAATTTCAATTACATAGTGCGATGTTATAATGGAAGTTTTAATGGTGATGTAGATCAACAATATCAAGCTCGGTCCTTAACGATGTGTACGTCCCAGGTAGAGCCAATTTAACGGTATGTATCATCTTGTACGCCATACGATGATTGGAAAAATAATGGTTTCGTTGCATTACATCAAGAGGCATTATGCGCAAACGAAAGTAATGAAAATGGAATATGTCGCATTGCGAGAACAATATTAACACAGGTCACAAATTTACAATTTTGAATAATGATAAATTTTCTGTGTCCAGCTATTTCTTCGAGTAAGCAACTCAAAATGAACATAGTTTCGACTAAGATCAATATTTTTAATTTTGAGTGTGAAGATGTTTGTTCCGGGTGAAATTTAATTTAGTTTTACTTTTTTTTGGGATTTCTGTTTTATTTTTTTTTCTTTGTTCTGTCAATAAAATTGCTACGTAATATGCTTCGGCAAATACTTTTATTCGTTTTTCAAAAAAGTTCGTGTTTCTTTAATGCTTCTCAGTGGCTCAATATGGAAAATATTTTTCCTGAATTTCTTGTATTCTGAATAGCACTAAGTGTCATATAAGAAAAAAAACAATATTATTTTAAAACATTGGAATACCAAATTTTTTGATAATTATGTAAATCAAACTTAATTATAACTTCGTAAGCGCTGCCAGACTAAGCAAGCATTGTTGAGTGTTGAACAATACTGAAGTTTTCTTCGTATGTAGGTGCATGTTGCTCAAGTATTGCTCAATTGCTAACAATCTGATTCCCAATGTTCGCTCAGAAAGCACTATTATAATAATCAATATAATCGGTGTGTATGTCCACGTTAGCAGTTATACCAATCTGCCTTTATTCCGCTTATTTAATTTTTTTGTACACTAAACGAACATTGAAACAACTGCAACTGCATATTCAGCAACCTCTGGCCTTTCAGGGAATGAGTCTCTTAATACCTATTAACCAAACTAATATTGTTAATCAATTGTTGCTTAACAATATAATTTTGGTCTAGCTCAATTTTAGTTGCAATTGCATCTCAACTTTGAGTTGTTACGTTTCCACACCTCAAAGAAATGGAGGTAGCAAAAACATATCGTCACGAAAGATATTAGAAGACTGAAAACGCTCGCAGTTAAAGCGTTAGTAAAGCTTATAATCCGTAAATCAAGCTATCCAGCGTCATAATGTTGAAAGATTACTTGATGTATATTCAATACTTAACGAGAGGCTGTGGGTTGTAAGACTGTCTCTATATAGGTTAAACAGGAAACATGGCATCCAGCTGTAGTTAAAGCAGATCTACAATCCGCATTCAGCTCTTGTATGCGTAATACCGCCATATACGTAATAAACGAGCACAAATTGTACCTATTCAACGTAATTATACCTGTCATGTATCATATATCGAAGTACGCTAACAACCATGAACTATGTATGTATGGAATTACTCTCGATGACAAATCACAATCGATCTACGCTAATTTAGACGCGATTATTTTAACAACCGGGAAACAAGTTCGACATTTTTAATCAAATTTAACTTGTTGTTGCTTGTTGTTTTCAAGGGCACCTTGCCCCTACTTCTATATGCCTTCTATCTTTTCGTTTCGGCTCACGGACACGATCAAAAACCATTAATTTGGTAATTGCTTTCCCATTATTACCTATTCGCCATCCAGTACGTGGTGCGTGCTTCGGGTTCCCTATTTGTAACCAGTGATAGCGTAGATATTGAAGGTTGCATAAACGTTGTGACCGTAACGCCATCTGTCTATGAAATATCAATATTGTACGATGTAAAAGTATGTACCTTCACTGGTTCTTGCTTTTAAAAATAACACAAGACATTGAGAAGCATTGTGAAGAAGCCATGTGTGGGGTGCCGTTACCTATCAAGATGAATTTCAATATTTATTGGACTTAAATCCAGAGTTTCATTAAGATACAGTAAGTGGTTTAGCCACAGGAAATTTTTAAAGCTAATAAGTCACTCGAAAAGTGGAATTGAGGGAAGGCATCTTCGTCCAATAATTGTCGCAGAGAATCTCATCGAGTTGGTTTTTCTTTTTGGAAACGTAGCACCACATCAGTTGACAATTTCCCGCTAGTACTGCGAATTAACCTGGACGCACCAAACACATCAGTCACTCAAGAAAAACATTGTTGCTCTGCGCCAACTGGTCCAAGATGGTCGATATATTACATCATTGCGAGACATCTTTAGGTATTTCAAAAACCTTAACCCAAAAAATTCTGCGTGATGAATTGGCTTTGAGAAAGCTAGTTTGCTATTAATGAAACTATGAATCTGAAGGCAAACGTCAATCTGCTCTTTGTGCGTTTCAAGGTGAGGGGAAGCCAATAAATATTAGGAAATCTCGTTATTGTTGATATTGGTAATTTATATCTCTTCTAATTCTAATTAGGAAGGGCCTGCTATTACAGCTGATCATTTTAATGGTACTTCTATGTCTTCCTAAAGCGAATCGGTTCGTTAATCTATAAATTTTTTTTTGGATTTAATCACCACGGTAGTACTTCCATCGATCTGAAGTGCTAAAGTTTACAATACTTTAAAAAGCATATCCAAATGAAAGTCTACTTTAAAATTATTTTAGAAAACGTATTACAGCTGCAAAATTTTCGGCTATAAATACAATTTAGGCGCAGATTAACGATTGTTCCGGCTAATAAAATATTTCTCAGCGTCTTGGACGAATGGTTATTACGCGTAAAGCGTTAATTTCGTCTTCTTCCTTTCGTCCAATCGTTTACGAACCTTACCAAGCAAAAGGGGTTCCCTCTTGCTTGGTGAATAAAAAATAAATAAAGAATAATTGCTAACCAACCCCGCTGGATGTCGTAACTGTCGAGCGACCTCTATAAATCGACATCTCCTAAATAATTCTTCCGCAGACGGGAGAATTAAATGTACTTACTCGTGAAAGTTTTTTTAAATGTGCATTTCAATAAACAATGCTCGTGACGGAAATATTTGTGTAGTTTGTATAAATAAACAAGAAACTATGAGTGGTTTAAAGGCAATTTTCTGTTGAAACGCTCGAAGCAGTGACTACCCGAAACCGCTACTCAACAAACTGATTTATACTACAAACTTGTTTGATTGTCCAACTCAGGACGTGACAAGTGAAATCAAATGCAGACGTTTACCATTTATTAACAGCTGAACTTGTGAAATAGACAAACTACAAAAGCCATTCACTGATATAAAACTTGCACAATATAACCCTTTAGCAATCAGAAATTTATTTCCTCAAATAAAGGACAAAGTTCTTCTTGAGGAAATCTGGAATAAAGGAGGAATTATCGAGTTTTAAATAAAATTTAATCGTCCAGTAATAGACCATATATTCGGATTTTTATTTGCTAGTTCCTTCTCAACAAGTGCGGTGGAGTGCTCCCCTTCTACTTTTTCCACCAAGTACAGAAGCATGTTTCTCTGTGTAACAGTTCATCAGTGCACATTTGTGGAAGGTGGCAGTCAATTGACTAATTGTCGTATAAATATATATGGATGAAGCTCCTCTTAAAAGCTCAAAACAATACTTACGTTACTTTGAAACAAGTTCTAAGGGTCTGTCGTGTTAAATTAGAAACTGTTTCAAATGCGTATCGAGTAGCAAAGGGAACGTTCACCGGGGTACGCTACTTAAAGTTGATTCCCGTTTTAGCTGTCGCCTTTCTCAATCAAGAGGACGCTGATCTACCAAATAACCTACAGCAATATGGTGCACCTCTATACTATGGAATCAATTTTCAACGATGGTTTTTATATGCGATCCATATATTATGGGAATGGATCGGAAGGAGGGGAGCCATCTAGGTCATCTAAAATAACCTCATTAAACTTTTGCTTGTGAGGTTATTTAAAATCCAAGGTCTATTTAAACAGATTGAATATCCTAAACGATTCGTTTAATTTCTCCGGGAATTTTGGAAAACGTCCACATCTTTCGAAATGTTGTGAAGTAAATGGGAGACTTCCTTTAAGAAGTATTTCAGCTTATTTTCCAACTTATTGTTACCCAAGTTATTAGCTTTTATCTGTATTATTTAATTTGCAGTTGCTACCAATTGTTAGAGTCTTATTGAATTTACTCCTTTCATAGTGAACGCATTTCATCAGTTAACGCTATTCTTTGATCACAAAACGAATAACAGCAAACCGATTACTTTCAGACATATTTTCTAATTCCATAAACTTAACCGCATTACTTAGAAATCTTTCCATTTAAGTCTTAAATTGCACCTACTACATATTACGTAAATGTGACAGCCGCGTAGCTTGCGATAATATTGCGTTATTAGTACGCTGCCTGGAAATAACGAGAAATACGCCGAGCACTGTCCGAAGGTGCAAAACTAACTCGTAAAAACCAACTTTATCGCAGCCTCAGTGATCGTAAATTGCGGTTTACGGTCAATTTCGCGGATGTTGCAGTTTAAATACTTTTTAGTGAATTTACGGTCACGTATTTCGTTCCTGTTGCACTCCATTTGTTATTTTCGTTGTCTAATGTGCATTTTGCTGTTTCCTGAAGTGCGTAACGAATTAAATAAATACGGAAGCCCCAGCGCAATTAGGGGTACTTAACTTTATAGCACTGGTATTTTTAGAAAATAAATTAAATTGTGTTCGTCACTTAGAATTTGGTTAGCCAAATATGTTATCTTTAAACTTTAATTCTCTAAACTCGAAGGCAATATTTCTGTTGATTATTGATTATTGAATAGGCGTTTTACCATTGGAAAATATACTTGGGGTAAAACGGGTTACACAATATTAAAGCACAAATAGTTATTTAAAGATTTATTTAAAATTAAAAAAGATTCTTCATACAGATAAATGGTGCTGGAATCGAATCAATAGAAAATTATTATTGTTACGAAATTCGATTGATAAGGTGCAGTAACATGAAGCCACTAATCATCTAACATAAACAGAGTATCAAGAATACTCCGAAAAATGTACGTACCTTGACCAAGTGCAGAAGCTACTTTCATACCAAACAGCGTTTACGACTCTACGCCGGGCAAATATAATCTAACGCTAGTCCGATCCGTTCCGAGTCTATTGCAGTAAAGTGAACTGGTAGTGGGGATAATAAAATGTAAAATTTGGCGTTTTCAGTCGAGCGGAATTCGGCTAAAATGGCGGTACTCCGTTGTAGCCAAGTACTGCGTATCGCCCCAGGTTCCCCTAATATTGTTTGCTATGATAAAAAAACCTGGTTTTGGAAAGAAGAGTTACACAATACAGAAGAATTAAACAAAAATATGACGAAAGCTTTGATTTATCTGAAAGCCATACAGGGAAAATTGTTTTCAGTCACTTCAAATGTGCCGCTATTATATAAGGTATAAAAAAAATCAGCATAAATTTTCAAAACTGAAATTTTAATGGTAACGACTCACGTAACCAGGTTGAGTACCAACCCTAATGGTGGCCAATGTTGTGAAGTTAGTAATAAAGGAACCATTAAGTAGTTGTGATACAATGTCATGTAGTTTATCCTGTTTTTGATATACACTGCCGTTCAGTGAAGTTCGGTCATACAATAAAAATCTATTATACCACACTCTATACAATTATTAATACATAAAATTAGAAAAATATTAAGCATACACTCTTTTCTAAGGGATTAAAGCCATAAATTATTATGCAAAGTAGAAATATTGCGACAACCACAATAAAGTCCCTTTTATTATCA
>CACRWG010004620.1:0-20573 GCA_902654985.2 Oryctes borbonicus
TTGTGGAATATTAATCCATTCATGTTGCAGAATATTCCGTAAATGTTCTTGTGAAGTTGGGCATATTTTTTCGGATCCTCCTGTCCAGTTCATCCCACGACAACTCTACAGGGTTCAAATCTGGGCTTTGTGAGGGCCATGTCATTACTTGCAGGGTGTGCTGTTCTTCTTGCTCCTTTAGATAGTTCTGACACACTAACGCAGTGTGTTTTGGGTCGTTGTCATGCATGAATGTAAAGTTACGGCCTATTATACGCAATCCTGATGGCACTGCATGATTCTGGAGTATTGCAAAATAATTTTTCTTCCTAATTACACCCTGCACTGTGTACAAATCTCCCGTCCCAACAAAGGAGAAACATCCCCACACTAACACAGAACTACGCCCTTGCTTCACTGTAGGCACAATGCAGTTCGGGATCACTTTTCGGTTTTAGATCCTCGGATATAAACTCGTCGATTTTGCCCAAAAACCTCAAACTTTGACTCGTCACTCCAAAGCACGTGTTTCCAATCATCTAACGACCAATCTAGATGACGACGGGCCCACTGTAGCCGTTTTGCTCTGTTGCCCCGAAGTAATAGGGGTTTTCGAATGGCAATGCGTCCCTGAAAGTCCGCTTGTTGAAGTCGACGTTTTACCGTACTCGCCGAAACTTGTTCTTCACGGCCGCGATCGACTTCGGCTGCTATTTGTGGCGCTGTTAATTTTCTATTGCGTTTGCTTAATAATACAATTCTCAAATCTTCAACTTTTGTTGTTTTCCTAGATGCTCCGGGACGAACACGATTTTCTATAGTTCCAGTTGTCCGATATCGCTTTATGATGTCATTTACTGTTGAACTTCTCATATTTATTTTTTCAGCAATTTATCGCCCCGTTTGAAGAAGGATATCTTCAAACAGCGTAATAATGCATGAACGTTATTCTACACTGGTAGGCTTGCCACGTGCCATTTTGAAGTAAATTTTCTTAAAATTTTCGCGCAAAAACGACAGATGCACACCAACACACGTTTAACAGTAAAACGAAGCAAATTTATATCTTTACGCCTGCGATAAATAAACAAGAATGATACTGCCCGTTTCAAAAGATCGGTACTTCCGAGAAATTCTTGGAATGATAATAAAAGGGACTTTATTGTGGTTGTCGCAATATTTCTACTTTACATAATAATTTATGGCTTTAATCCCTGAGAAAAGAGTGTACGCTTAATATTTTTCTAATTTTATGTATTAATAATTGTATACAGTGTGATATAGATTTTTATTGTATGACCGAACTTCACTGAACGGCAGTGTACATACGTACTTACTTCAACAGATCGGATCCTGTCGGGACACGCGGAATACGAGCTCTACTAGTAAGGAAAATAAACGTCTTGCAATTCTTTTACTGTAGATAATGTTTTATCGGTATTTATATAATCATTTCCGGCTTATCAGTAAAATTCGTCATCAACTTTTAGTAAGTTAGTTCCTCGTAGCTATTCTATTTTCGTTATCAATGTGTGTATACAGCATAAAGTGTTAAAGTGTAAATTTTTAATATTAAATGCAAATAAAATATATCGTTGAGAAATATTTTTTGCACAGTAAAGTTTAAGAGATAGTGTGACTCCGAAGAGTTTAGAAGGCATTTCTAGAAAGAGTTTATGTCGAAAACAGAAATCATGAATCATTAGGCTAAATGAATCTTTTTAGTATAATTAATAATATAATATATTTAGTTGGTGACAAAATGGAAAATTACGTAACCTGTGTTCCTTTCTATGATCGTACTTAATTCCTCCAAACGAATCGTAAGGTCTGAAGAACCGCCATTCTTAAAATATTTGTTATCCTCATGGTGTTTATAAAAGGTAAGCATGTAATTTTCTATATTATCTAATAAATGTCTAAATTACCAATTCGTCTTCTGATATATTTTTGCGTTTGAACACTAATAAAAGTACAATACAGAATGTGTACAAATTGTAGAAACTATTAGAGAGAATAGATCGATTTATATAAGAATAGTGAGGAGCCCACTCGCCATTTTAATCAAGATACATTACAGGGGGGTAAGTCCTTGCGAAATTTGAAAATGCACTGAACAGTGGAAATATTATCCAGGACATAGGCCTTTGCAAATGTCGTTGTTGGTTGACAACATAAAAACGGGAATTCTCGAATTCACAAACCAAATGTTTCCATTAAATAAATATTTTCTGTTGTGGAAAGTGTGACGATACCTTAGCCGTTTACAATTGTATCCCACTGTTCATTGTTTCTTACGAAATAAAAATTTTGACAATTGAAGAAGAGGTTGTTTCCGTAAAGTGGTAGTGGCTGGACGAACTAGCGCTGTCATTTAGTACAAATGAAACAGTTAGAAAGGCTATCTAAAACATGTTTTAATAATTCCCACAGTTTCAGGGATATTAACGCAAATAGCGAGTGGTTGTATTGCATTCAGAGTGTCCTTCATCGCGAAAATCGGCGAACGGACACCTAAACCATTGTTCTTACAATAAATTGGCCTATCAACTCATAAATTTGCTCCCTGGCTTGCTAAGTAAATTGAATAATATATTATTCTATAGGGAAACATCCTTACTTTCTATTTTATTATTTAACGTTCACTTTTATTGAATATCACTTCTTTGTTTTATTTTCTTTTCTCATTAATTAAATAAACAAAAAAAATTAGCAAAAGCATTTTTACCTGTCAGCTTCTTCTTGCTTTCGTATTGTATTAGTCGCAATCTTCTTTTTCTTTCATTATTTTTCTTTTATTTTTGGAGTGTTGTTATTTATGTTTTTAGCTCTCTAATTAACTTTTACTTGTTGTTAAAGTATCAAATAACTACATTAAAAATATGTGTAATTGTAAGAAACACGCGTGTAACATTGTAGACGGGCACAACATAATAATAATAATATTTATATTTTCCGTCCATTTAGAACAATAAATAAGTACAGAAGAAATAAGAACAACAATCTTGACCTGGGAAAAAATCGCAAAGCTGAATTTGGTTTGAGTGGGAAGCACTACAACCATTCCTCCATCCAGCCTTGCCATAAATGAAAACAAAATAACCATATTTTCATGGTTAAACTAACCTAATGCTAATTCTGTGATCAATTCTAACATAACAAAAACAATCCGTTAATATATAATATGTACGCATTACACAAAGGATATGATCATTCTATCTGATGTTATAACGAACCGTAGGCACAAATTTTGCACCCTTTGAATTCTCGATGCATGGACCATACACAGAAGAACAATTGGATCTGCGCTGGTAGAGAATCTTCAAATTACAGTAAGCCGTTCTAATATATTTTGATATTTGCTGCCTACAGCGAAACGTATTGTCCATAATTAAACCAGGCTCTTTGCTTGTTTCACCACTGGTAGAGAATCACCGTCAATATGTAGCCGACAACGATGTGTCAACTCCTCATGCGCCTCTGCTGATTACCGAAAAACATAATAGCAGATTTAACGTAGTTTGATGTAGCGAATGCTGTGAGCAAACACGAGAAATGGTATCTAAGTCATGCTGAACAGCATCCAATGGTGCTTCCTGATAATTCTTAGGAAACGAGTAATATATTTGCGCGTCTTCAGCATACATATGAACTGTACTGTGTAATATTCTCAAACAGTGCACACGAGAAACATATATATATATATATATATATGTATATATATTCGAGTAGGTCGACTAAAAGCAAGATCAAGCAAGTCACCTACTTAACTTAAACTTAAACTACTTAAATATGCTTCTCAATACCGATTGGTCAGCTCTTTCTTGTATCGATTCTATTCAAGCTTGCACTGACTCGTTTTATACTATCTTATATGGCATACTTGATTGAACCATACCTAAACAAAGATGTAAAAATTCCAAACGTAGTTATCCTCCTTGGTATAATATTGAGTTAATTCAACTGCTTCATAAGAACAATAATGCCCACAAAACCTACAAAAAATGTAAAACTATTTCCATTATTGAAATTTCCAGAAATTAAGATCGTCCTGTAAATCGCTTGCAAATGAACTGTATAATTAGAATTCCAGGCATTATGACCTATAATAATGTCGAAGTTAACACCCCTCAAAGCATAATTAATGCATTTGCTGATTATTTTAATAGTGTATATATACAGCCAGATAGGGGTTTTTCTCGTTTACAAAACTTTTCTGATGTTGGCTCATCAATTATTAACGTACCGCCTATTTCCATACTATATAGTTTAGTACAGTACACTGATTTTCAAAAAGCGTTTGACCAAGTAGACCATTATGTACTACTTTGGAAATTAGAAGCAATTGGTTTTTCGCTTTCATTGCTTGCGCTACTTAGATCATCCTTAATTGGGAGAGAACAACTTGTGGAATACTGCGAAGTGAGATCGGACACATTTTATCCGTCCTCTGGATTACAACAAGGGTCCAATCTTGGTCCAGTTTTGTTTTTACTGTTTATAGATGACATTACTGACGTTATTAATAGTGAGCACTTAATTTTTACTGATGCTTTGAAAATATTTAGAGAAGTGAGATCTTTTGAAGATTGCATTAAAGTACAAAAAGATATATCAGCAGTTAATGATTGGTGTGGCTATAATCATTTGAAACTCATCGTTAATAACTATAAAACTGTCATATGCGAGAAGTAACAACTTTATAGATTTTACGTACAAGTTAAAGATGAAGATCTCCAACGATTTCAAACTATTAAAGATTTGGGCGTAACCTTCGACAATAAACTTACTTTTGTCAATCATATAAACGCAACAATTGAGAGCGCATACCGGACATTTGGTTTTATCTGCAGAAGTAGCCGTGATTTAAATAACATCAGATGCGTAACACTGCTTTATTATAGTTATATTAGATCTAAATTGAAATACGCATCTTTGGTTTGGTCTCCAATTTACCAAACTCACGTAAATAATATTGAATTCGTACAAAGGCGCTTCTTAAAGTACTTGCTATTCAAAATTGGTGGAGTTTACCCAGAAAGAGGACTAGACGACGATATTATGTTATCCAGACTAAGTTTTGTGAGTCATTGTGTAAAAGGCGTAGTGTATTAAGTGTAAAGTTTTTATTTGGGTTATTACATAACAATATTGACTGTCCGTGGTTGTTAAGTAGAATGAACTTTAATGTTTCTAGATTAGAAACACATTATGAATTGATGTTTAAATGTCCAAGGATTAGAACAAATGTTTTAGTTAAGTCACCAGTGTTTGTAATGTGCAACAATTATAACAAAATTTCTGAGTTCTGTGATGTACAGTTTAGTTCTTTTAAAACAATAGTTGAAGCTATCATTAATTTATAGGCTGTTTACTTTATTTTTTTTCCTTTATCGCATTTGATTTTAATTAAGCGTATTTTATTTTTCTTATATCTGTGTGTTCGTAAAGTGCAGCGTTTAGTTATACATTTCCTGTACTTGGGTTTTACCTGTAGGAAATAAATGATTATTATTATTATTATTATTAACCGTAAATAAATAATCTACGTCGCTATAAGAACAAATTTTATGAATATTGTTACCGATTTTTGTAAGAATATTACAGTTATTAGTCCAACTAACGCCACATTTCTTCTATAGCTCGTTCATTATTTCCAATCTTCGCTTATAATTAGAGGTGATAAAGACAGGCGAAATTCTTACTTTTTTGTAGCGACTAGACAGACTCGTGTCTATTCGTCTCCTAAGAAAAGATTCGTGTTGCCTACTGGTTTTCCTGAGCGTCGCCAAAACACGAGTCTGTCTAGTCGCTGCAAAAAAGTAATAATTTCACCCGTCTTTGTCATCTCTACTTATAATATAATATACATGCTCCGCACATAAATGCGTGCGGACGAATTTCTTCTTACTTGAGGAACGTTTAACGTTTTTCCCTTTTTTTTTCTTTTTTTAAATATTTATGTGTATATGTACAATGTTAACACTATAAAACAAACTGATACTTATTTTAAATTGTTGCGTTATTAAATGGATTTGTCACCAGACATTTTAACAGTATATACTCATATAATATCGCTATCTATTTAAATAAGTTTTTTAGTGGTTTAATTGGTTTTCTCTAGATACTTCTTTTCAGTGTGATAATCTCTAGGTATTTGTGAATTTATTTTTGCTCCTTTTTTTTCTTCTTCTTCCTCTTTCGTTGATTTGATGCACATTAGTTCAAGTAATTATTTAATTTTCATGATATGAAGGATAAGGCTTTATTGTATTGATACTTCCTACTGTGTTTACCCTATTTGCATTCCGCGGCCTTCGTGTTTGTCTGTGAGTCAATGGCTATCGGTCCGGCCGTTGTGAAGTGGGTCCATGTTTTTCTTCCTTTAGTCAATACAAATAAAGTACGTAGGGTAAAGGAATGTTGTATATAAAGTGCAATTCGTGACTTGATGAAAGGTCGGATAGGTTCATTAAAGGCGATGTTTGCAGTAGACGTATTTATATTAATTGGGCTGACTTATCTGATGCTGAAGCAAAATGCTTTACTTTGAGATTCAGTATTAAGCGTAGAATTAAGTACATATGTATTGAATGCGAATAAGGCGTTAGTCAACTTCCTAAATTTTTTTCATTGTTAAATGAGTTGAGAGATGAGATTAACGATCTAAAAGAGAAATACACCAGCCTGTCGATTGGCTCCAGTAACATTGCCTTCGCAAATACAACCATACATGATCGCAATAAACGTTCACAAAATATTATATATGGGAGTCCTGACGAGGGTACTTCGAAGCCGGAACACGGTGCAAGACTTATTTCAACAAGTGAATGTGGACTGTGAATAAATAAACTAAACAACGGCGTTCGCGACCTATTCGTGTACGTCTGTCCGCTTTCGAAGATGTTCCAAAATCTTTCGTAAATTAAATAACCCGCAATTTACCAATTTAACCATTTCGTCTGACCGCACTCCGCAACGGTCTGCTATATACAAAGGGGTTAAGGTTCAGCTTGCAGATCGCATTTGAAAAGGCGAGACGAATTTAAAAATTAAATACCGCAATGGTATTCCAACTATCATCCGTTTTAATTCGGAAAACTAATGATATCCGACAGGTTTACCATCCCATATAAGTTGTGTTATCAAAATGTTAGTGGAGTAAGGTAAAAAATACATACTTTTTATAATAACTTGATAAACCATTCCTTTGATACTCTGTTGATTACTGAAACTTGGTTAAATGATTCACTATTTCATAATGAGCTTTTTAATAATAGTTATAAGGTTATACGTAAAGACAGATATTTTGCTGAAGTTAATCGCTCCAAGGGCGGTGGAATCTTAATTGCATTTAAACTTTACTGTTATTAACACCAACTACATGGGTATTTTGGTGCCTCTCATGGACTTATTAGTTTGCAGATGTGCGTTTGCTAGTATTTCTATTCTTCTTGTATTAGTTTATGGTATATACCTCCTGACGTCTCGTCAGAAGATTTAGAAATATTTACTTCCGCCCTCGAAATTATTATTTTTGAGGCTTTTCATTTTGTGTTGTTTGTGGTTTGCAATTTATTTTATGTCCTTGTTTTACATATGTTGGTAAGATGTATTCTTGTTAAAGGAATTGAACAACTTTTAATACGCAAACTAAAATTCTTCATTCGAAAACAATTATATTTCTTAAACTCAACATCAATTGAATGCATTGTGCGTTAGTGATCGTACAACGATTCACATGCTGTATTAAAAATATTAAGGGAAACATGGTAGCCATTGAAACCTATCAAACTAAATTATATTCGAAGTAGGAGAACATGGGAATAAATAATTTTTTAATGAACGGCACTTTCAAAATTCTTGGAATGTCTGAAAACTTGAAGAAAAAACATGGTATGCTGAATTATTTTGGATACCTTTAATTTAAACATTACCAAATCATACAGGAAATTTGGAAACAAATAATAACAGTAAACGAAGACAGGCAATAGCATAAAAAGTGGATACATCAGTTTTCTAGCAGTGCTCCTCCATCGTTTGCTGCCTTAGTACAAATTGTTATTCAATGTTGTCAAAGTTGTTTAAGTAAAATAACGATAATGGTTTACAGTTTGCAAGAAAGGTTTGAAATTATATTAATTTATGGGGCCGAAAATCAATGTGCTAGACGAACTGCCACAACATTTAACGAACGGCATCCGGATAAGATCACATCACGTAGGTATGTCCTAAATCTTATTGACAAATTTACTCAGACGGGATCTGATGCAATGTAAAACATAAGCAGCCGACAGTTTTAAATAAAGCTGATCGAGTGGAAGTGTTGGGTCAATTCGTCATAAATCCTAATATTTCATTACGCCAGATTTCTGCGGCAACTGGATTTTCCTTGGATTCTGTTCATAAAATTACAAAATTTCATAATTTCCAACCTTATAAATTACAAATATATCAAGACGATTTCGACAGAAGAATAGAGAATTTGTGAACAAATGACTACTATGATTAATAATAACAATGCATTTGCAAGAAATATTTTCTTTAGCCCCGGGTGTGGAGCGTGTCGCATGTTAACCCTGGTGTCCGTTCGGGTTGTTAGGTATTACAAATATTTATATATTTCGCTATTGTTTGTAAGTGGCTGATGACATAGCACCAAGGCCAATAATAATAATAATGTACTTTTATTTACTTGGATTTGTAAATAAACATAACTGCAGGTATTGGAGTAACGAAAACCCTCATCTGTGTGTAGAAGGACACACCCAATATCCTGAAAGATTTAATGTATGGGCAGGCATCTTGGGGGACCAAGTGATTGGTCCATTGTTTTCCAATGGAAATCTAAATGGCGAAGCATATTTGGTTGTTGGGAAATACTGCCAATCCGCTAATTACTGACGCCTTCGAAAATCAACTGGATAGTGATGGAAATATTCTACTTGATACGGATGAATTATATTTTCATTCTTGCAGTACGGCAGTGGTTAGACAATGTATTTTCAAATAAGCGGATAGTACGAAGAGGACCTACAAAGTGGCCAGCCAGATCGCCTGATTTGACGCAACTACACTTTTTTCTATGAGGTTATTTAAAGTCTATCGCATTTGCCCCTTAACCTCAAAGTTTGGAAGAACTTCGTCAGAGGATTACTGCACCTGTCGTGGAATTCAAAGGGATGTTTTTGAAAATGTACGCCGCAGTTACGAATAACGGCTATACCATTGTTTAGCGAATAGCGGTATAGCCATTTTGAATAATTATTGGATTGATTTTTTTCTGCAAAAAATATTTGAATTTTTAAATAACTTTGAAAACAAAAATAAAACATTTTAAGTAGTTAAAGTGTGTTTGCGTAATAGATATTTAAGCCTAGATGAAAAGAAAAAAACAACATAAAAATTAAAAAAAAAAACTCTGAAACGAATCGTACAGTTTCAAAAACACTAAACGCCCCAATGTACTGTTTCAAAAGACCAGTAAAATGAGGTATTACTCGATACTTCTTTCTCTGTTTCCATTTAAGATTTTTAAGGGGGTAGTTTCTTGAGGCAGGAGGTTAAAGTGGGTGGGTCAATTTTTGTATAAAATGTTGCCCCCGTCGATAGTACTTCTTACGTGTTTCACGAAATTTTCCATAAATTTCCACATTTCCGAATATTTAGGGGGGATGTTTTCAAATAAACACTGGGTATTAAGTACAGGACGTTCAAGATGGACAACAACTTGGTTCGAAGGTCGTCATGAATGTACTCTGAATTCAAGTTTCATGTACGGTCACACACTTCTGCACTTCATGTGGATACAGGTATAGAATTATACATTCTACCTCCTTTTCTGAAAATTTCATCACGACGTAGGCATGTTTATTGTTTCATTATTGCCCAAATGGTAAATTATGTAATTTGTTAGACCCTTTTTTGCGTATGATTTTATCTTTTTGCTAACATCTGTGTTTTGCAGGCTTAGTGTAATTATTTAAATTTAAATTTAAATTTAAATAATTACACTAATTATCCACAAGCGGTGGGTTACCGTGAATTATGTCAGTTATCATCATCTTAATAAATCCGAATTGACTTTTCAAAAGTTACCCAAAGCAACTTAAAAATGCAACTTTCAATGATCAAATCAAGGCATAAATCACGTACTTTCGTAGCACAAAGCACAAAGCGGTTCTATACAAAATAATTTTTTGGTCTTGAAAGATGCTGAATATCCATGATGCTCATGTAAAAGATTCGTATATATCACCAGTACCAAAGAAGCTATCGAAAAATATGCTATTATTTCAAGCGTTGAATATGTACGTGTCTGCCATACATCATTCGCCCCTCCAAAACCTCCGTAAATATTTTTTTCAAATTGTACACCTTCAGTAGCAGAAAATCTTAATTTTTCATGGAAACAAATTGATGAATGAATGCATGTTAAATTATAACCATGATGGCTATTTAAAGAAAAGTTACGTGAAGGGCCTTCATTGTTCGAAAAATACACAAAGTTCAAATTTTCGGGACATCATTCAGGAAAAACAAGTGCAAATTCAGTAGCCGGATTGCACTAAGGATTGCGTGAACATCATTGACACGTGTGGTTTTTCCTCTAAATTACATACTCTGTATATATCATTATAGGTATCTCCTTTTGCTTTTATGTGGAATACATGCTAAGACGTATTTCTTGTTTTAGGTGAAAATTTGCAATACTTCATTCGAAATGGAACGAACGAAGGGCGCCCAGTCAGAGATTGGAATGATATACCAATACGCAGTCACGGCTCACATTGCCGGTCTACTGTCGACCAACGAATCAGTAAAAGAATACATCATTTATTCTAGCGTAAAAAGTGCCCGAAAATTCGATGACATAGTGGCTAAAGTACGACTAAAAGATCCAGACGAGTGGTTTTTAACACTAATACAAGTTAAACACAAGGAGAATAAGAAATTGAACATTGCAGATGTCCTGAAAGGGAAACATATCGAATACGATATTTCGGAATATATCGATAGTTTTAACGAAATTATGGATGGTCCAAAATTACCGTGCTGTGAAAACGTTCCAAACGATAATATACGATTCTGTATTTTCTGCAATCAAAGTATAGAGACGCCTGTTTTCCTTCGGCGTGAATGCACGTTCCAAGTTAATTTAAAAGTAACTTCCATATGCGATTCTATAACTAAAGTGCTCCTTCCGTTTGGCAAAATGGCAAATTGGCCAAAATGCTGGAAGTTTCAATGTCAGGACCTTGTCAATTCAGAGTATCAGAGATTCTTTAATGGATGTCACTTATATCTGGGGCAAGAAAATTATTTTAAAATCAACAAACGCATAGAAGATACCTGTGGGATTCATAATGCGAATGAGATTGTGAATTATGTAAAAGATTATTTCAATAACAATTTTTTGTTTAAACAAGGGCTGCACAAACAGGTGTTTGAAGTTGAGTTGCAAAAAATCCGTTTGTCCGCATTTGTTCTGCCGCTTACGAAATTAGTGGATCTCGTTGACGATGGTCGAGTTGCTATTTGGAACGAAATGACATTAAGCCATGATATCACAATTGTGGATAAAGCTGATGACGTTGATATTGAGGGCTGCCTATATGCTTGTTTAGCAAAAGGATTAAATGTCTTATTGGATACTGTTATTAATTGGAATGAAATCGTAAATAAACAGAAGAATTTAGACAAAGACGTAATCGATAAATTTGTTAAGTATTCAAAAACCAAGACACTGAGATACTGGATTTCACCACCAAGTACCTTAAACTCTCTTATATTGGAATTGTGGAAACTTGGAGAGTTGGCATTGATTTTGAGAACAGTTATCAAGTTAAATAATTTTGAAAGGTATAGGCATCTAGAAAGGGGCTATGTGATAATTGGAGATATAGAAGAACGATTTGACGAAATCTGTAACGAGAAACTGAAAATATTTAGCCATGTAGGTAATATAAAGGATTGGGAGTTGCGAGATAGAATGCTCAAAAAGACGATCATATCACTTCAGGGACGTAAGGAGACCACACTTAAAAGTTTATTGCTCGACGATACAGAGCTACTGGCAACATTTTCTTCCGCAGATATAATTGGGCTAATGAAGAAACGGGTTGCCTACTTGAAGGAGGATTGCCTAAGCGGTACTAACCACTTGGCATTCATCATTGAAAACAGGAAAAGCCCGGTCACTGTAGACTTTGTGGAACCATTTCTGGTCGGCGACAATTTTACAATAGAATGCCAACCAAGTAAAGTTGAAGAATGGGTTACGACAGTCGAAAGAAGTCATTCATACAAAAACTATACAATATACTGTCTAAGGAAAGTGGGGCGACACTTAGAGTTACTAAAAGGTGAGAAGGAGAAATTAAGTAAGTATTTCATTGATCAATTTGGGGATCCCGTGTATGTTTGTGGAAGAAGCGCACCAATCCCAATAGTAGGACGCGTAATTCCCCTCAACGAAACCAACCACGTACCTAGATATCTAAGACGGGCAACAATTTCCAACGACTACCTCAGTATAAGAAACAAAGCGGTATTTTTATTATCTGGAAATGTGCAGACTCTAGCTCGTCGCATAGAATTCACTGAAATTAAGGATGCAAGTAATGTTGAACAACATATAACGGAAGAAAAACGATATTTCATTAAAGTCGATGCAGATAAACGTGAAGAATATTGGAATAAGTTTTCGGGTACTGTATTTGACGTTATTGTTAGGGATGGGAAAATGGAACTCATTAGATACAAAGGCTGTAGTAAATTAGCCTCTAGCATTTCATTTAACGGTAAGAGATTCTCCGAAAGTAAATTCTTCGGTGAAATTGGAAAAAATGCAATAACTGTTGTAACTGGTGAACCCGGTATGGGAAAGACAAGTGTGCTAAAGTCTTTGTGCAATAACTACTGCGAACATTTGTATGTTTTAATTTATGATTTGATATACTTTCAAAGATTCTTAAGATGGAATAGAAACTTGCTTACCAAACCGCTAGAAAACGTTTTCGCACAGTTTCATAGCGGAAAGGTCCCCAGATACAATAATTTCCTGTGTGCGCTACGTGAGAAGAGGAGAATCATTCTGGTGCTGGACGCATTCGACGAAAATATCCCAAATTCCGAGGAACAAGTACTAGAATTTATACGAGCCGTCACCCATGCCGGAATACAAATAATAATAGCGTCAAGACTAAAAGACTGCTGCTTGTTAATGGATAAACTCAATGCCTCGGTGGTAAAATTGGATCCATTAAGCACCCGTGACGATAAAGAATATTTAACGAATTGGAAATTGAATGCCGATGCGTTAATGAATTTACCACTGGAATTTACCACTAATCCACTGCACTTGAATTTTTTGCAAGTAATTTCTGAGAGCGGAGAATCTCTAGTAAACATAACAAGATTTGAGCTGTACAAAAAGGTGGTTAATCTGAAAATCGAACGTCGGCTGCAAACGATTATGATAACTTCCCACGAGTCATCGATAGAAGAAATCTTAACACTATTTGAGAAGCTAGCACTGGTGATTATGTTCGGAAAAGAACAAATTGAGGAAGCCTTAAGATGGAAATGCGATGTAAAATCATTCGATTGCATTAAGTTTGGCATCGTGATTCGTGTTAACGATGATTATCCTGTATTTGACCATTTCACGTTTGTCGAGTTTTTGGTTGCTCAGTGGTTGGTCAAAGCGATACAAACAGATATATACAGAAGTTTCGCTCGAGACATTTATAAGCAATTGATGGATAATAAAAAAATTTACCTATTAGACATTCTATCTGAACATCTAGACATGCATAAAGCGGTTTTGTACCAAAATGTATCAAAAATAGAGAAGGCGTGCGAACTCGGGCCAGATACTTTTAAAGATGTTGACAAACTCGGTAGAACCGCCCTTCATCTTGCAACAATTTGTTGTAGACGTACGAACAACATCTTCTTTGTTATCTTGCATCTAATAATACAATTTATGCGGAGTTGCGGTTTGGACGTGTACCAACGCGATGCCATAATGGAATGGGACTGGACTGACTATGTAGACTTCAACATTTTTAAAGAAATGTCATATGGAAACTCTAAGCTAACTCTAGAATTATATTTAGATCGTGAAGTATGGAGATTGGAAAAATGCAAACGTACCCTTCTAGCTTTCCCAATCCCCGATAATTATTTTAAGCATTTCTGTATTTATGCTGTACAGAAGGCATCCTTTAGCATTCTTCACAATTTATTCCTTTTACAAAATTGCAGAAATGGAGAATTCTGTAATTTATATAAGGCGTGTATGGGGTTAACGTTAAATACTGAAATACGCCATGAATTTGAAATTAATATATGCGCAGGCTTAACAGCATTACATATCGCTTGCATATACGGTAGCGAGCCGGTGGTGTTGCATCTTATTGAATTGGCTACTAACGTAGATATAACAGACGAATTTGGTTATACACCTCTATTCTATAGTGTGATGCGATATATCTGGTCTAATGAAAGTACTAAATCAAATGAGGCAGTAAAGCCTCGGAGAATCAAGAACAAAGCAGTTATTGAAATGCTGCTAGCGAAAGGCGCTAATGTAGATGCTCAAGGTAAATATGATATTGCGCCTTTACATATAGCAGCACGTGGAAAAGAGAAGGAACTTACCCGGTTTCTGTTAGTGAACGGTGCCAACGTAAATATTCGAGACCAGCACAGTTCTACACCTCTTCACATAGTAGTGGATGAAGGCGGAGAGGAAGTAGTCCGATTGTTGCTAGAAAATGGTGCCAACATGCATGTCCAAGATCAACATGGTTGCACACCTCTTCACGTCGCAGTAAATGGAAAACGAAAAGAAATTACGCGAATATTGTTAGAAGAAGGTGCCGATGTTAATGCTCAAGATGAAAATGGTTACGCACCTCTTCACATAGTAGTACATAAGAAAGTGATGCAGATTATCCCGGTATTATTAGAAAACGGTGCTAATATAAACATTCAGAATGGAAAGGGTTATACTCCTCTTCACATAGCAGCAGATGAAAGAGGAGTAGAAATTATACGGACATTATTAGAAAAGGGTGCCGGCATAAACAGTCAAACTAAAGCTGGCTGGGCCCCTCTTCATATGGCAGCACATAGGAAATCGGAGGATATTTCCCGGATATTGCTGGAAGAGGGTGCCGACGTAAACATTCAAAATAAAACCGGTTTCATGGCCCTTCATATCGCAGCAGATGAAGGAGGTGAGGGCGTTATCCGCGTATTCTTAGAAAAAGATGTCAATGTAGACATTCAAAGTAAAAATGGTTCAACACCCCTTCACATCGCGGTACGTAAAGAGGCAGAGGAAGTAATTCGGGTACTGTTAGAAAAAGGTGCCAACTTAAATATTCAAGATAAAGATGGTTTAACGCCTCTACACGTCGCAGTAGCCATAAATGGGAAGGAAACAGTACGGATATTATTAGAAAAAGGTGTGGACGCAAACATTCAAGATGAAAGTGGTTCTACACCTCTTCATATCGCAGTTGACAGAAACGACAAAGAAATTGTCCGAGTACTGTTACAGAAAGATGCTAACGTAAACATTCAAGATAAGGATGGTTCCACTCCTCTTCGTATCGCAGTATCTAAAGGCGAGAAGGATATTATGCAGATATTGTTAAAAGAAGGTGCCGACGTAAATATTCAAGATAAAAATAACTACACGCCTCTTCACATTGCTGTAGTTGGAAATGAGAAGGAAATTATTCAGGCATTGTTGGTAAAAGACGCCCACGTAGATATTCAAGATGACGATGGCTTTACACCTCTACACTTTGCGGTTGATAGGGGCCTTGAAGAAGCTATTCATATGTTGTTAGAAGCAGGTTGCAACGTGAACATTCAAAATAAGTGTGGCTCCGCGCCCCTTCATATTGCAGTTGATAGAAATGCGAAGAACATTATCCAGATATTGCTGAGCAACGGTGCATGGGTAAACATTCAAGATGAAAATGGCTCTACACCTATCCACATTGCAGCATTTGGAAGAAAGAGACAAATTATTCCTTGGTTGTTAAGCAAATGTGACGATATGAATATTCAAAATAAAAATGGCTCCACTGCTCTTCATATCGCAACACGTAGAAAAGCGGAAAAGATTATGCAGATATTGCTAGAAAAAGGTGCTAACGTAAACGGTCAAGAGAAGGACGGTTCCACACCCCTACATATAGCAACATCAAAAAAATGGAGTGACATTATGCGGCTGTTATTAATAAATGGTGCCAATATAGATATTCAAGATAAAGCTGGTTCCACACCTCTTCACATAGCGACATGTAAGGATGCATACAAGATCATCCGATTATTACTAAATAAAGGTGCCAATGTAAATATTCAAGATGCACGTGGTTTCACACCACTTCACGTCGCAACATCTAATGAAGGGAGGGCTATTATCAAGTTGTTGTTAGAAAAAGGTGCCGAAATAGATATTCAAGATAAAGATAGTTACACCCCTCTTCACATCGCAGCATCTGGTAAATCGAGTGAGATTATCTGGTTGTTGCTAGAAAAAGGTGCCAGCATAAGTATTCTAGATAAAGATTGTTCCACGCCCCTTCACATCGCAGCACGTCGGGAAATAGAAAAGATTATCCAAATGCTGTTAAAAAAAGGCTCTGACGTAAACGCTCAAGATCAACACGGGTCCACGCCTCTTCACATCGCAGCAAGTAGCAAGGCAAGCAAGACTATCCGAATATTAATAGAAAAAGATGACATAAACATAAACGCTCAAGACAAAAATGGGTCTACACCTCTTCACATTGCAGCAGCTAGGAAATGGAAGGAAATTATCTGGTTGATAAAAAAAGGTGCCGACGTAAACTTTCAAGATAAAGATGGTTCTACACCTCTTCACATTGCAGCATGTAACAAGGTGGAGAGCACTGTCCGAGTATTATTAGAAGAAGGAGCCAACGTAGATACGCAAAATGAAAATGGGTCCACGCCTCTTCACATCGCTGCGTATGAGGGACAGGATAAAATTTTTCGGTTGCTATTGAAAAGAGGTGCCAACATAAATATTGAGGATAAGAATGGTTCCACGCCTCTTCACATAGCAGTATCCAGACGTGCAGGGAAAATTATTCAGATATTGGTAGAAAGGGGTAACAACGTAAACATTTAAAAGAAATGTGTCAACATAAACTTTGAAGATGATGGTTCCACGCCTCTTCACATCACTCATCACTCATCACATACTCAGCAAGTAGCAGAGTAGATAAGATTATTTTAACCACAAGTGTGATATCGTTGTTTTAAAGAGTTGTATTTTAACTAATTAAAAGCAGATAATAATAATACAAAAAATAATTATAGATTGAAACGTAATTTTAGTGATACTTGTAAGATTCTTTTGTGTTACCGCGACCTGTGCTTTCCTCTGCGGCGTATTCTTGAAAGAAGAAAAAAGGAAATTTTATAATAATGAAAAAGTACCTGCAGGAGCTTAATGCTTTACATTCAGTTTTTTGCCTCTACTTATAGTGAACATAACTCTCATGTAGATGTAAACTTTTTACGTGTCTTCGTAATAATCTTGTTGATAATTTGTTAAAAAAATATGAAGTACCAAATGTGATGAGTTAGAGAAAGAGAAAATGTAATTTTCCGTTTGAATTGAAAAATGCAATTTGTTGATGTATATTTTAGTAATAAGTGCAGTTCGTACAAGAAAATAGTGAAGAAGAATTACTGAACGTACGCTTTTGTCTATAAGTATGAATGGTAACGTGAAAGGAGACTCGAAAGAGAATATAGTTTAAAACATTTTATGTGACTTATTTTAATTCTTTAATGATTACATTACAACTATTTTAACACAATGTCTGTTTAGCGCGAGTTATACCAGGGTCTATAGATAAATTTAAAAATTTCGATTACACATCTTCAACCAAAATTACGCATGAAAAGGTAAATTTAAATGACTTGTCGCCGATTGATCTGCCATTGTCAACCCTCTATTTAGATGACTCATTTATTTAGAATTTCCCATATAAGAGAGGTATTATATGGAAGATTCTAAATAAATGGGTCATCTAAATGGAGGGAAAACACATGTATTAATCTTTTGAAATAAATAAAACGATTAACAAATCTCTTCCTTTTTGTAATAATGAAAATAACGAAAAAAAAAACGAAGAAAAAGAAAAACGAAAAGCGCTGTCGTACGATGGATTTGAACGCCCGTTCAGACCACAGCTCCGCATACAGGGCATTTCAATTGAAACGAGCCACCTCAAGTAACTCTTCACCTGTTGTGATTTATATAAAATTCCGAAACCTGTCAATTTTCATATCAAAGGTGACTTTTAATGGCGGGCCTTACGATTTAAAATTGTTCCTGGGAACGCAGCAGCCCGCAAGCTCAAAATTTGAATAGGGAAGATGGGTCTTCTGACCACTCATTTTAGAGGCCCTTTATTTCCCTTTTCGGCAACATGTATCAAAAAGTTTTTTTTTTTAATCAGTAAGCAAACAGTGCATTTTACTTTGGATTCTACTTTGTTAAATGTTCGAAATGATGACCATTAACCTCCGTTCTTGCTTCAAATGCTCTCCTGACATTTCGCAACATTTCTGGAGTTATTCGTTGGCATTCTTCAACAATTTTTTGGCGTAACTCTTGTAAGGAAGCTGAACGCGTGGCATACACCTTAGACTTAAGATGCCCTCAGAGAAAAAAAATCATGTGGTTGAAGATCCGGCGATCTGAAATGCCATTCTATAGGCGCCCTTCGACCAATCCAACGATCGCGAAAGTGATGATCCACAAATTGTCGTACATGTCAGGAGAGCATATAGGGAGAGCATTTGAAGCCATTTCATTCTAGTCGTGTTTTATTACACAGGTTGCAAATAATGGACTTTTTGCTTATTGACTAAAAACAGTGACTTTGATACATGTTGCCGTAAAGGGAATTAAAAGGCCTTTAGAATGAATGGTCACAAAACCCATCTTTCCTATTCAAATTTGACGGGTGGGAGCTACTGCGATTTCAAATCGTCAGGCCCGTCATTGAAACTTGTCACCGTTGATATGAAAATTGACAGGTTTCGGAATTTTATATAAATCACAGCAGGTAAAGAGTTACTTGAGGTGGTTCGTTTCAATTGAAATGCCCTGCATACATATAATTGTAAGGGAGGCAAGGCTATTTCTATTTAACAGGGAACTGTGGCAGGAGCAGTAGAACGAGATAGTACTACGTTGTGGTGTATCCATCATTACTAATAACACATTTGTTTACGGTGTATATTTGCACCTTGATGTTACATACCTTTGGCGATTTATACCTGTCGCATTGTAAATGTAAAAATAGTTTACAAATTGATGGTACAATATTATGTAGATGGATGCAAAAATTTGGGTGACAAGAGGATTCTTTTATCCTCGTTTAGACGTTTAGACGTCCCGAAATATTACAATTGTGGTTAAATGCAATCACTTGTATTGATATTTTGTTGTACTGACGTTAATTGATACACACAGATCACTAGAGCTGGTATTAGTCTATTTATACCAGCGTCGCCGGGCATAGATCCATCCAGTAGGTTTGTCGATTATGAGTAAAATTCGCCACGTTCCGTGCGCTTCACAGGCGTCGCTATGGAAATGGTCGTTCTGGTGCGATTCCACATCCAGTATGTGTTTGGCGGCTGGTTGGAATACACGCGAGCGGCGCGAAGTTACGTAGGTTATACGTAATAAAATATCGCCGATAAGTGGATCAAGGAAAGGACCATTGTCAGATAAAGTGAAGGAGTTTATTAAAGATTTCCCGGATTTAATATACGATGGCGCAAAAATAAAATGTTTAGTTTGCGATATATCTCCAATGTATTGGTCAAAAACATAATGCCAAGACCACGTGGGAATACTAATATGTATTATTCTTATTTTTCGTATGCTTGTGCATATTGCTTTAATGAAAACCAAATGCACATTGCATTTTTCTAGATAAAATAAATCTCTCTACTTCTATATTTACATCGGTAACAAGGTCGTCTCGCGTCCCCATCGCATAGTGTAATATGGGAGGCATAAATTTGCGCATATATAACGAATCACATACCGGAACGACCACTCCCAGATCGACGGCTGTGAAGCACATGGAAAGTGGCGAACTTTAGTAATGAGTATGGCACTATTTTTTGCTTTTTTTGTAACAGCAATTTTATAAGAAAGAGAAAAATAGGTTGCACACCAAGTTAAACGCTTTGTTCTTATACAAGTTCACGTGCACTCGCCCATTTGTCAAACATTTCCAAAAAAGGTAAATACATACTTCAAATATGATCAGAAATAGCAACATAGCTGTTTTGTTAAATTAACCTTGAGATTGAATAAGGAATTCAAAAATCTAGTCGATGTAAGCTGTTCTATTTCAAACGACAGAGTTGACAGCTATTTCCGGTATAAGAGGAAGTCTTACATAATTGAAAATATTTTAATTCAATTGGCTTTGGTATAATGCCAAGAATTTTCCGATGTGTATTTTTTCATATATATTAATCGATAGTTCCGCGTGAGACACTCT
>CACRWG010004621.1:0-20506 GCA_902654985.2 Oryctes borbonicus
CTTAACAGACTTTAATATTATAGATAAAGCTACTTTAGAAAAAAAAATTGTCAAATCTGTGCAGTGACGTAGCTTATCCGGTTGTAGCCTTTTGTAATTGTTTTGAACCCGAAGAGAAAATGGATCTATCACGAATGGCGTTCGAGGTTTAAGGAAGAAACGAAAACCGCTCGTCGTATTTATAAAGTTGATGTTCCGCAAAACATAGAAGAAATTAGTAAACTCCGAAATGCTTTCGAAACGGTTATAAAAAAATACAGAGTGTTCAAGCACTTTGTTCAAAATAAATTCACCAAATTTAGCACCAACTTCATGGCAAAACATATTAAAGATTTTCGAATTGGACTACCCCGAATACGAATTTTCACTATCACCTTGAATACGCTCGGGAAACCTGAAGGTAACATGTTAACGGCCAAAAGGCTTCAGCATAGTGGCAAAATTAACAATAAGGGGCAACTGAAAGTTTTCAATTATAATTACAAATGGTAAAATTATAATTCCTCAATAGCTGAAGCTTAATAAGCCGCAGTAGTTCAATAATTCAATAACGACAATGACTTTTGCTGGAAAGCGCCATTAAAACATTTCAATCAAGCATTTCTCACTTCTCGTTCGATAATGGCAGCATTCAAAACGAAATTGTTTGACTTCCTCTTCGCCAAAGTAAGGAAGACCTTTTTTAGAGTAAATCAGAAGCATCCTTATCATTGGCAAGATAATTGGTTGCATGTTCATTAATTTAGAAGTCGTTGCGAGGTTCTCAACTTCGTATGGGCAATCCCGTGTTATTTGGGCTTCGCCCATTGTATACCGATGGCTGGGAAATCCTACAGCGGCCATTTCCACGTTAAAAAGAAGGTCTTATTCTATTCTGAACTGTTTTTCTTCTGGGTTGTTATCGGCGTGGCCGATTTATTACATCTACGTTAGGAAATGTAACAAAAAGGTCCAACTGGAGATTAAGAAGGCGTACCACATACTGAACAATGGATTGGAAATTGCGAATTGACATCCTTTCATTTGATCTTCATCGTCAAAATGATAGTTACGCCGTGGACCACGTTTGTTCCCAAGTCTATTATAAAGGCAGAAGCAGAATTATATTCTTCGTCGGAATCGGCCTCTGTGCATTTAACGAACTGGTCAACTGTACAATTTTTAAACATATCCGCTATCTGCTAGAGGCCAAAGTTGCTGGAGCTTTAAATTGAGCCCAATCCGCATAGAATCAGATATTACGCTTCCCTACACAGAAAGCTCTCCAAAATTGCATTTCGTTTCAATCTGTTGGCTTCCGCTAGCATTCTTGGATCTGCTATAGTTGATCTCACCGTTATTGTGCTACTAATACACTATTCTGCTGTTACCGTCACAGCTTTATCTGATGATTTTGGAAATCCTCTGGGTCGTTGAAATATTGATAAAAATCCGTGCGGTGATCAATATATGGATCAGCGAAGAAAAAGAGGTAATTCGATACAATTATATTTCGTTGAATCATCAAGAATGCCTCTAATTGGAGTTAGATGCAATATTTCTTCTCTCAACAGCGACTCGAGCTAAATCTTGGATTCGGAGAGAGCCCCATCTCTATCCTGCGAGGTTTAGAATCCGGACTGTTCGCATTCGGGTGTTGTTGGGTTTACAATTTTTGCTGATGTTTCTCTTTTCCTCGTGCTAATAGTACTGTGAGGTTTATTAAGCACTGTAGCGAATCTAACTTCGCCAATGTTGGGATAAACCAATAGAGTTTTCTTCTTTATGCAATTTAACAGGTTTAGCGACAACCTCTATTTTAGGATCGTTTAATTCGAGACTAGTCTGGGTTTAGGCTGAGGAATCGATATAGATTCCTCATTCCTTCTTTTTGGAACCCATCCTCCAAAATTTCTTCCTTCAACGAAAATCGATCCTTCTCCAGTTATAAATTACCTTCCATACTGCGGCCTAGTATGTCTGTCACCTTTTTCTCACCCTCTCGTTTTATCTTCTTGGTCAAGAGGGCCTCCAGTCACTTTTTCTCTCCATCTATTTCTAACTTTCTTTTTTCTTCCTCTCAAGCAACTCCTGAGGATGAACCATCTGTTGACAAGAGTAAAGATCTTCTAAGAGCTGATTTTGAGGTGAGGCAGGATTATCTTCTTTCCGCCTAACACCTAAATGCCATTTCTGAATGCTTTGGGTGTCTAGTGTAGAATCCGACATCTTCCCTAATTAGCGGTAATATCCGAGATGTTCGAGCATATTATTTGGGGATTTCCCAAAGACACTGGTGATGGGTTTCTAAGGCACTTTAAGTTTGTCGATATTGCTTTTATTGTACATGAAGACGTGTGGCCATCTAAGGTTTGTGGAGGTGTTAGCGGCAACGCAAGTAATCAGTTTCTTCTGAATCTGCATGACTTATTCCCTAGTCTCTGTGGTAGATAAACCAGCAACTCTGCTATAAGCTGGCCGCAAAAAAAAAAAAAAAAACAGCGAACATGCCATTCATTTGATCAAACCTTCCTTGCGGCCTATAGAAGACAGCATCCATGTGGCGCTCACCCAAAAACGGAAGTATCTTTTAGCAAAGAGATCTCAAGATCTGACGACATTAGAAAATCTGGAGGCTGCATTCTGCAGTAAATTTCTTAAAGCAAATAGCGTATAAACTATTAATTTCACAGTGATAATGGAAAAATTTGTTTCTTCCATTAGTTCTTTATTTCCAGGCCCACAAAACTGCCACCTACATCCACGATATATGGAACAATTTAGCCACCAAAGACGATATCAACCAAAAAACCAAACACCTTCAACTTATCTCGTTACAGCTCTACAACAATAGGCTCTCTTTCACGGCTTATGGTTTCTTTGCTTTAGATTGGACGTTATTGCAAAGGGTAAGTCGCTAGTTCTTTAATTTTAATCATAAAATAAATAAATTCAAGATGCTCAAAACCATTTTCCAGCCAAATAATTTAACTCTAACACTACTTCTTTGCTATTTTTTTTAGGTAATAGCAGCTGTCACCACTTACGTAGTCATTTTAATCCAATTTGAGATCTCGTCTGGTGCAAAAAGTGCCAATTTTAATACCACAATAAATGTATAGCATGAAAAACATTAAAGAAGGATTATGTGTAATTTTATTGGTTGCAATATTTTTGTTGATTATTGTAACTATGCATCAATTAAATAAATTAACTCTTATTACTAATTTCTAACTCTTTGGTCTTTTCATGTTTTAAAAATTAAAGAGTATTCCTTCCAATTCTTGTTGAACTTCTATACTTCCTCTGCGATCAAGAAGAATCTTTCTGATTTTCGACCACCTGCTCTTTTTATTACGTGTGGGCCCTCGTGGTTTAGCTTTCTACGATTTCCCCTGGTTGTACGTTGCAAGAGTTAGTACCAAAACGTGGTTTTTCACAATGAACTTTCTACATAGGGCCTTGCTCGCTTCGCTTAATTTCCAGCCGACCATAGTTCGTTACCTCCAGTTGGCAACGTTAGTAATAACCTCGTTTGTGCTTTCTTTCGGAACACCCCCAAAGGTAATTCCTCGTAAGGCTCAGTTCCCATCTCACCTTAACTACATCGTTCTGATCTTGCATTGATGCAGAAAGCAGATCCTTCAACCTGGCCGTTGGCTCCTGGCGTGGCCATGGTATTCAGATGTTTATTAATTTATTTAGTGGGTGTAGGCTTAACACATCTTCCAGCAAGAGTGACAACTTTCGATGTAACAGCAATCAATGGCGAAATTCTTTTTGCCCAGAATGGTATCTTCCTCGGCTCTCAGGTCTAGAACGGTGTCCGGGTCCTCGTGAATAAGCACCAGGCGCGGAAACCACCATTACAACACGTTATAAAAAAGCACAAAAATATATAGGTGGAAGTTATTAAAAGAGCAATAAAGGAATTACATACTTCATACTTTCCATAACGATTACTCCCAACCTAATACATCACGCCTTTTTTCTGTAACTTTAATTTAGTAAACTACTCTATGAAGTTACGGTTTGGCAGGTCAATAAGTGGGAGCTTACGACTTGATGAGCAATTTACAAAATTAACTAACGCGTCGAGAATGTGCCATTAAGAAAGTAATGGACGCGGGCATCGCGTTAGCCGTGATTATCTAATATCGTAAAAACAATGGAAGAATTCTACAATTCCATAGCACCTTTGACGTACATCACGAATTTTTTTAGTTTATCCTGCTTCAAGATGAACGCGAGGCAGAACAAGTTAAAAGTATCATATCCAAATTTAATATTTAACGTCGTAGTAGCCGGAAGTTTCTTCGGCTGTTTCATTTACGCGACCGGAAACAACGTTAAGGACCTGGACGATTCCATATCAGAAGCCACGGACATGTTCGAATTGTATTCGGGTATAATCGGCCAGACCACGGCGATTTTAGTGATGTGCGTCAACAATAAGAAATTCATAGCCTTCTTTCATCGACTCAATATCGTAGATAATAGAATTTTCGTCATAGAAAAGTTTGGAGAGAGAGTCACTAGAGAATATAACAAAAAATTTATTATTGGCGGAGTTTCGTTAGTGGCTATCGAATTTTTAATGACCTTCATCCCCGATTATATTTTCTTCATCGGAAACGAGACAACTATCTATCTAATAACGTCATATTATCCAATACTAACAGGTGGTTTATTCAAAGTCCAGTTAGCCACCTTAATATACTTGCTGTGGAAAAGATTTTCCGTAATAAATCGCATATTGAAGAAATTAAAATCAAAGATGAGAGATGATGTTAGTGGAGAAAAACGGAATTCCCCTAGATTGGTAAAAGCAGGTAAGCTATAATTCATATCATGAATGTTCGCTTTTACGACATTAATTACCTGCTGTAATAAAGGCAGGCGTTAGATCAACATCTTATTATGTAATTAGAGCCTTGATTTCTTGAATATTTATTGAAAAATTAGAATTAAAAAATTGCTCGAAAAACGAATTCATTCTTGCTGCCAAGACTTGGTTTATCGGTCATTACAATATGCCGATTTAAAGAAGAACAGCCATTTTGATGGTCCTGAAATGCTGTTGCTGCTGTATTCTCCCTATGCTGTAATCATATGGCGCAAATGCAAACGAACTCATGAAATACTTAAAAATTACAGAAAACTCATACTTGGAGCTTTTAGCGACCATTCACAACATTTTCAACGAGCTTTGCGACCTTCTCGGCCTAATCAACTATCTCTACGGCCTTCAACTACTGTTAGCAATGGGATCGGCTTTCGCCATCTGCGCTAGACAATTCCACAATGCCTTCGATATAATGCACTACATGAACGTGGATATTCCAGGCGTAGACGCCTATTTCAGCTGCCAATGGGCTTTCGTCCAAGTTTTGGAGATATTCATAATTATAATTTTCGCGGAAAAGACCCATAACGAGGTAAACAATGGAATTATTTTAATTTTAGTGAACATGCAATTATTATTTTCAGGTAGGCAAAACAGTATTCTTCGTTCATGCTTTGTACCATGTTAATCCGGCAGAAAAGGCATTGAAAATTGAGGTAAATTCAATTTATAAGAAAATAACGTGATTAGTTACGAAAAAATTTAATTTTTAAGCATAACTCTGTAAAAAAAGCCAAATATTTTCAAATATTTTAAGTTGGCAATTCTATTTTAGTTAAGTTGGAGCGCTTGGTTAAATGGAAATCTACAATTATAGGAATCTTTACATTGCCAATGTTAGAAACATGAAGCATTTTATTTATTTTCTTTTTAAATATTAATAAAACCAACAATAAACTCTAAATTCTAGACAACAAAAACATCAATTTTAATGTCATAAACAAAAGTATTCTGCAACCAACTTCATGCCATAGATTCAAAGAAAGCACCGAGTCCGATATGCTTAAAATTATCTTTTTTTTTATTAAAATGTACCAATTTTTACACTTATTTTTTTAGGTGCGCGACTTCTGTTTACACTTTACGTTAATTACGTTATTAGTTACGAAAAAATTTAATTTTTAAGCATAACTCCGTAAAAAAAGTCAAATATTTTCAAATATTTTAAGTTGGCAATTCTATTTTAGTTAAGTTGGAGCGCTTGGTTAGATGGAAATCTACAATTATAGGAATCTTTACATTGCCAATATTAGAAACCTGAAGCATTTTATTTATTTTCTTTTTAAATATGAATAAAACCAACAATCAATAAACTCTAAATTCTACACAACAAAAACAACAATTTAATGTCATAAACAAAAGTATTCTGCAACCAACTTCATGCCATAGATTCAAAGAAAACATCCAGTCCGCTATGCTTAAAATTATCTTTTTTTTAATTAAAATGTACCAATTTTTACACTTATTTTTTTAGGTGCGCGACTTCTGTTTACACTTGGCCCAGAAAAATATAAAATTCCACGTCTGCGGCTTCTTTGATGTCGATTTCAACTTGATAACCGCGGTAAATACATCAACGTTCAAGTTATTTATCCATCGTTGCACAAATCTTTGAATTTCCCGCTGAATATTCAAAACAAATGACAGACGTGTTTACTGTTTGCAGATGTTTGCCGCAATAACCTCTTACATCGTTATCATTATTCAATCTGAGATCGCGAAGCCCATTACAAATGAAAATATTATGGAAAATACCACTTACCATTATCGCTAGCGGGAGAAAAACTTGAATCGGACACAATAAACTAACGAAAATATGAAAATAAAACCAAAAGTTTGTATAATAAAGTTTTTCCGTATATAAATCGCTACTTTGCTGCCATCTATGGTTTAATAGATGACTGAAATTATAACCTGGGAAGTCCAAGCGATTCCGATTCTCAGAATATTGAGTGGCGCCATCTAATGCGAGAATAGGTGCAAATAGCACCGTAAAACATTTTTTGATAACTTGGTTTAATTGTAACAGATGGCGCAATAATACTTAACTCTGATTTCCCCTGCACAGGGGGTGTCCCAACAGCAGCGTTGTAGTTGTATGCTTAATATTTTAAATTTAGATTAAAAGTCGATTTCCCTCGCAAATTGAAACGTATAATTTTTTTTCTAATCAACACATGATAAACAACACATAAGTATCGGCACCCTCCATATCAATATAAAATAAACAAACAATATCTTATTTAAAACCATGCTTTGTTTATTAATTAATTTGCATACTTCTTATGTACAAAAAAAAAAATTAAAACTACACGCAACATCTCTCAACGTCTATATCGATATCTCTTAAAATGGAACCATAACTGGAATATATTGTTATGAAACTGACAACGGAATCCTCTTTTATACGAATACTCCCATTCCCTATTGACAATTTTAAAAGCAATATCTTCGTAAGGTGGACCAGCATGGAACCTCAAGATGGCGAACTCTTTATTTTCCGGGCATGGCGTTAAGAAGTACTCGGGCGTGCTGTTCTTATCGATGAGATCGGGGTAGAAGATGTTGAACTTGTAGCCTTGCACGATTTTAGGCGGGGGATTGTCCATATCGTAATGGGTCTGGTTGTATTTGTTCCATTCAAATCCGGTATGGACGCGGTTGAAATATCTCGGCTTTCTAGGACGGTACTTATCGGACCATAGGTAAATTTGACTATCCAGAGCTGCTTCCACTGAAAATTGTGCTTCGTCATCGCCCATGCCTTTTCTAGCTTCGCGCTGAAGTAGTAGTTCTTCCTTCGCCACGACGTTCTGTGGAAAAAAAAAATATGGAATAGTAAAATCGATTTGCGTTAAACGGAAAAAGGTGATGTTACTACAAACTATTTTAATTTCACCGTGGTTGACCTTGCTTAAATGATAGCTTTCAAGCTCCTAAGCCAAAATCGGCAGTTACCGAACAGAATGTCGGTTTTATACGAAAAATGTTTGAAGCGGACCAGCATGTCAGTGCCAGGAATAAAAATTGACGTGAAAGCACCATTTTGGACAAATATTTGATAGTATGTAAGCTTTGAATTTCCCACAATTTGACTCCAATTCTAAAACAACATTTATGACATGGTGCAAATCTATACTGGATCGCTTGGGCTCATTCGGTATACATCATTACAGCTGATGAAACGGTGATCCCAAAAGGAAACAACAGTCGACAGTGCTGGGGAACGAATCGGCCCCAACAGAAGTTGTTCCTGAAAGAAGCCGAAACAACAAAAGAAAAAAAAAAAACAAAAGACGGTCGCCGCATTTTTTGGAATTAGAGAACATGTTTCCACTGTAGCAGTAACAGCAAATCCCTTGACCACGTCACTTCTAATTCCTCCGGTAGTAATCCCCGTCTTTTAGTGAATCTGACGGCCTTCAATAACCCGGAGTCGCCAACGAACCATCGAATTAACCAGCTCATTCGGCGCTGGTTGCAGCCTCCTTACCAATTTCTCGCTTCTGCACGCACTATAGGTGGTTGTATCACCAGCGTAGATTGGTAGTTCAACTTGCGTGAAATGAAGAACATCGTGAGTTAAAAAAAATGTACTAATAAAGATTCCTGAGGAACACCAAGTCTCGCAGGAGAAAAACGAGACATTCTTGAAGGTTTTGCCCTAGAAATACGATTCAAATGAGAGAAATTGAAGTTGTTCTTCTCATCTTATATGTTGATAACCCGCGAAATGTCCAAAAATATCACCCCAACTGTCTCCCTAATTTCAGACGCATTTCCAAGTGTCTCCGACAGACGAAGCAATTGGAAGTCTGCAGACAAACCAAATTACTCAGCTGGGAGTAGCTCAACGATGACAATGGCCTCTTTTAATTGGTTTAAAATGAAAATTTACATCAGTTTGGACAGGGAAGACAAAAGACTTATGGGACGATAGTTGTAGTGTGGAAAAAGAAGGTCTCTCCAGGGCTTCAAAATCACGGGCTCAAGTTGACGGCGATATTTTAATCTTTAAAACTTCAAAGCTTTCTTAAGCATTCTATCTCCAAAAAATGTAAAGCTGCTGATCAATTTGTTACTGAAAGGGCAGATAACTGATAATCGTACAAATACTAATAATAACAAGCATATTATTATAACGGAGGTCTTACCCGTTAATTTGGTCATAGCAAATCAAGCAAATAAAGACTTACCTCAACTTTTTTGCCAGTTCCGATGACTTGAACTCTTGCAAATTCCAACCGCTTGTCATCATCTTCTTCTGTTACGACAATAGTGCCAGGTTCTATCTGCTCTGGGGTCAATAACTTGGGACTATACCCTCCATTTTCAAAAGCCAGGAAACATTCACTGAGCAAAGCATTGGCTGCTTCTTCTTCATCGCTGAAAAATTGGGAAATGTGTAAAATTCAAACGGATCAGTAAGTTAATGCGTTGATGTAGCATAATCGATAGATCCAATGAAAAAAAATTAAGCAAATCTAAACTATGATATAATCGAGAAAGAAGTACAATAACATACCCATCAGATTCACTATTCTCATCCTGCGACATACCACTTGCGCTATGTTCAGCTTCTCCCCCAACCGAAGAAATTTTAACGGATGCTGGGGTACTCGGAGCATTTTCAACAGTTTCCGCGTTAGAAGTGGTCGCCACAGCCTGTTCAGCTTTCAGTACTTCTAATTTGCGCCTCAGACTATCTTGGTGTCGGTCCCTCAACCTCGCCCTAGCCATATGAGCTGTTAAAACAAAGAAAATATGAGTTAAACTTGAAAAAATTATAAAGTAAACCTTTAGGCATTTAAAAATTTAACAATTGAAATTACCTTTCAACTGCGATAGCAAGCTCTCCCAGTAACCGATATCGATTCCATCAGCTTTTCCATTGATCTTACTTTCAATTTCGTTCTGTAGCGTTGCCAGTTGCGCTGAAGTTTTTCCTTTGAACACGGTCGTAACATCATTGGCGACAGATTGATGGATACCCTCTCTGCGATTCATTCCCATATCGTATTCGTTCTGCTTCTCCAATTTCCTGAGTTTCTGCAGCTCATCTTCGACAATCACAGTGATATCGTTCCAATAATCTAAGTTCTTCCCTCGTTCTAGTTCCTTATAAACTTTGATATCCTCGACCAAATCTTCAAGGTCCTTAATGTGTAAACCGTTGAGGTAGGTGTATGGTTCGTGCATTTCGACTGCATCAACCTCTTCTTCGGCACTTATATATTTAGCAAGGAGGTCAATAGGTTTGGCTGTAGAAAAAAACAGTAATTTTTTGAATGGAAAGGACGAATTTGCAATTAAAAACAAAATCATGTCTAAAAAAGACCAAAGACAATTGATAGGAGGACAATTATGGATATGGGCCGAAAGTCCCCTGTCTCTCAGTATCTGCATGGTTAATTGTGAGTTATTTCTGAAACACCCTATAAATTCTACTAAAAAAAATTGAATTAACTGAAACAATTTTGATCTTGTAGAATCCATTTGATATCAACTAGTTTTCAACACTACCGCAAACTCCAAAAGTCGAGCTATTAACTACCTCTACCATCCTGTATTCGAATGTGCGACCTTAGACGGGCCTGCTCAAGATGGAATTGATCCTCTTGACGTTCCCATTCCTCAAATTGTGCTGCTTCCTTACTCCGTTGCATCAACTGCATCTCATCGTCACGATTCTGACGGTCCAATTCACGTTCGATTCTACGTTTTTTCACCTAAATAAAAAGATTCAATAATCCTATATCTTAATGACCATATTTATCTAGGCTCTTACCTTTTCTAGCTCTCTTTTATTTTCTTCCTGCTTGTACCTATTCCTAGTTTCAAGCTCTTCTCTGCTAGCCCCGATCAAACCTTCCTTAACTAATTTCTTGGTCCAAACAAAAGTCGACAACAGATTTGCATCGCCAAAAGGGTTATCGGTATTAGTATAATGTAAATATTCATTATCCCATCCCATGCGTTCCTTTCGTTTTCGTTCTTTAGCTTCTTTCTTAATCAACCTTCTCAATCTACGTAAAAATAAGGAAATTAATAGAAGTTAACGACGATACCTTATATTCACGATACCTTTTCTCCTCGGGTGTTTCATTAGCCTTCATCGCTTCTTTCTGTCGTTTCCGCTCCTCTCCTTGTCGTAATCTTTCAGTTTTTAACTTCTTTAGTAGCTCGATGGAATTATCAGAACTAGTACTCGAGTCGGAATCATTGGTTGAGCTACTACTTGAATCCGAATCATACTTCCTGCTTCCTTTATGCTTTGTACGAGATGTAGAGCGTTCTTTCAACTTCTTAGATTTTGTGTTTTTTGTACTGCTACTCGAAGATTGCGAATATTTGCTGGATTCATCATTCTTGCTTCTTCGATCTTCCACCGATCTTGATCTTGGACTTCTGTGGGATGATTTGGGTTTGGGGCGAGTATTGCGAGAATCTGAAGATCCATCTCGTCTACAAAAATAAAAAAAAATTGTTTTTAATAATAATAAAAGGAACGTAATATTAATAGCATACTTATCATATTTTGGCATTTCCTCGCATATAAAGAGCTAAACAAATTAAAATTAATATTTTATATCTCGATATACCACAAATACGTGAATATTTTGACATAAATCAAGGTAAATTAGGTTATGTTGCTTAGTTCGCATTACCACACGTAGAGTAATAAAATTCACTACTACGAAGAAGATCATTTAAATTTTAAAATTTAACATAATTTAACATGTTTCTCATTAAGGCAAAAATTTTATATCAAGTATATTATCTAATATTAATCAGATATATTATTAGAACAATATTTACATTTTAAGAAATTAATAAGAAAGGCAGTGACGGCGCTAACATCCATGGGCGTATTTTTCCAGAGGGAGGGGATAGAATATAAATTGTTCGTCGGCTGGCCGTCATAGCGCTATGTGAGTGGCGCCAACTCTTTAAGCAAGTAATGCTAACTTCATTCGTGTCTTGCATACATTGGTTCATTGCTAGTTACTATTAACTACGTTTATTGCGTTATTCTCTATGAGCTTACCCTACAAAGGCCCAGCACTGCACCCCCTCTTATGGCTACAGTATCAACAAAATAATTAAAAAGTTACAATTTTAGGGTAATTTTAATTCCCAATACACATATGAAATTTTAACATATTTTATATAACTAAAATTAAAGTAAATATAAACACTCTTCTTGCTTTGGCAATCTTGGAAGATTGATTAATAATTTGATCGCAAATACCGTTTTCAATCGCAATTATTAATAAGCCAAGGTGCTATTCATGATCGGGGATATGTTCTTATAAGTTTTAATCTCGAAGCTCCCTCTTGCAACTGTCTAGTCCGTCTTAGCCCCATCATGCAGTACAGCTCTCATGGGAGTAGCGTACAGAGTTGCCAAATCTTTATGAGCTATATTCAGGCGTGTTTTCAGCAGCTTCCGCTATACGATTTGACGTTTGGAAGTGTCAAAACGTTACCAAACATTGATTTTCTTGTTGAACATTAATTTAAAACTTTTCCATAAAATATTTTGCCATCCTTGTCCAGCAATGTCATCTTTGAAAGATTTGTTAGGAACAAGCATAAATTGACAGGTGAGAGAACATGGACGTTGACGTATACATGCACATCTGGCTACACAGCAAGTGGTAATAGAGATAGCTATATTGGTGTATTAGAGGGATAATAAGAGATGAATACCTGTCTATAGTGTATATTGAGGTTGAGACACATTTTTTCTGAAGCGCTTCTAGATCTAAATCTGCTACACAAAAATTCAAAATAATTATTATTTGATAAATTAGCAGCTGTTTATATCTCTCTACCAGTGATGGGCAAGGTAGGGGAAAGGACTACATTTTTACAGCGACGTGTTTATTCGTCTTATGAGAAGCGGTTCGAGAGTCAACAGAATACGAGTCTGAGAATTTTACCATTTCCCCCATCTTGCCCAATACTTCTACTAATGCACCCCAATTGAAGTACCTAAAGCCAATTGTTCATAAATACATTATTAGGGGAGTCCTACCGTGTTCCTGGTTAATGGTTTTGATGTTAAAATTGTAAATTTCTTGAATTATTTAGAGAAATATAATTGCCTACTATTAATATTTAAAATATACCACTGCACACCGTTTGTTTCTTCCTTATATAATCTTATTATTGTTTTCATAAATATATAGAATTTACCCCTTAGCGGCGCTCCTGATCGGAGGTACTTTAGAAATTTATGTTCCAATGTTGGTAACAGATTTAAAAGAGCCAACCCGTCTACGCATGCGCCACACTTGAAAACGTTGACAGTTACGGAAAGTTGTAAGTAGTCCATCGGTGAAAGAAATTTAATTTCGTTATATTTTAGTAGCGTTTTAGAAATCGCGCGAAAGACATGAGCAAAAACATCTACTATTCGGATAAATACTACGACGATGAACACGAGTACAGGTACGTATTGCGATACGTTAAATTAACACGGGGCGATACGCCGATTTAAAATCCGTTCTTGTAGGCATGTAGTCTTACCGAAGGAATTAGTTAAATTAGTACCGAAAACGCATTTAATGTCAGAGCCGGAATGGAGAGGTATCGGCGTACAACAAAGCAAAGGCTGGGTGCATTACATGACGCATTCTCCAGGTATGCTTCTTTTATATAAGCGATAATTTTTTTCTCTATTCCGATTTTCTTCTTGCAGAACCTCATATTTTATTATTCAAACGGCCCATGACATCCCCTCCCTCGTCGCAAGGTAATCACTAAACTCTAAAGGACAGATTGTCTTTCTAATCTTTGTAAATTAAGGGAAAAAAAAGAACTTGTATATTATGAGATATGTTGCTTTCTTAGAAGGGAAATGTTAATATCCTCGCTTGGTGCAGAGATCTTACATTTACATGTTCCATCCGTGCTATTTAAAAGATATATTAATTGTTATTGTATTATTCTTTGAAACATGTAAACATAAGATCGAATTTAATTATTTATATTATATATTTTTATTAAATTATAGATATTTGAAGTATTTTTTTACATATATAAGTAGCTATTTTTATTAATTTTTAATAAGAAAAAAGTGAATTTAGTATTATTTATTTTTAGTTCGTTTAATACCAAGATGTCTCTAACATATCATAAATAACGTGTAATTAAAGTGGTGTTTGTGTTATATTTTAAATAATAAGCTTTACTGAATCTAAAACGTGTTTTATTTATTTAAAACGTTTAGAAAAACGTTCAAATTTCATTTCTGTAGGTTGCCGCCGGTTTTGAATTATCCTTTATAATCGGCGCATGCGTTAAATTTCAATTTAACCGTTAAAACATCCAAACTGAACGCTCCTCCAAGTTTGTTGTTAACCACAATTTTCCTCTTCTTCCACCAATTTTCTTTAACAAATATAAGATGAATCGCGAGAAAATAGAAGACATCAGCAAGAACATTTATTATTCGGATAAATATTACGATAACGACCACGAATATAGGTAAAATTTCAATAAATTTCAATTAAATTAAAAGTAAGACATCAATCCTCTGTATGTATTTTAGACATGTCGTTTTGCCGAAAGAACTCGTGGAGATGGTACCTAAAACGCATCTGATGTCAGAACAAGAATGGAGAAGTATCGGTGTTCAGCAAAGTAAAGGTTGGGTACATTACATGACACATTCGCCAGGTTAGCTTTCAAACTATTCGAATGCATTCGTGATGTTAACTTTGTGGTATTGCATTTTAGAGCCGCATATTTTACTATTCAAAAGGCCGATTACTACACCTCCACCGCCGCAAGATGAATAATTACTAATAACAACCGTTTCGAATGCAAGTTCTCCTGTATAAAGTATTAACGTCGTTACGTAGAACATAGCAGCTTTCGTTTCCTATTGCTGTAAGTGTCGTTATCTAATTTTATATAACTCGTATAGAGAATTAAAATATTTTTAGTATATTATTATTGTTATTAGTTATATTAAGGATTTTCTATGAACATGTCTCCAAATTGCTTTCTTTTATATATCTTTATATGTGAGATATGCTATTTCCAGTCTATTTTTATAAAGAAATAAAAAGCAATGAATTTTATAGAAAAATTTATTTCTTAAGTAATAATCCAATCGATATTTACAATATTAAAAGAAAGGATTATAAGTTAGTGCTGTCTGGTGTTTGATGTAAGAATCGTGGACCTAGCTGCATGATGAGTATCGCACCAATTGGAGATGTTATAATGATCGATAGCACTGCGACAACCACTACAACGCTTGCATACTCAATCAAGGTCTCGTCGTCTAGTTCACGTGCCTTATCTAGAGCCAGGGGTCCTAGAGCAGCCTAAAATAGCAATAATTGTGATTACGATTATGTTTCCATCGAAAATTATAAATTAGAAAAGTTCTGGCATGTTTTTACACAAACTCCCTCGTAAATTGTTCATGTATACTTCAAAAAAAGAATATAATTCTACAGTCGAATATATTAATGACAACATTAAGCATTTACTTATGATTTACATTTCAAGTCCAACTTGTTTAATTGAAAATTCTTTGTATCTTTGTATTTGTTTTTATTGTTTTGTATCTTTTTGTATCGTACCAAAAAAAAACAGAATTAACAAAATAAAAACACAGATACATAAATAACAGTGTTGCTTCTGATAAAGCTGGATTCGTACTGTACTTCCCCTCAGTCTAGTTGAGTCAGCACGCTAAGAAAAAGTAGAGCACAACATCTCTCGCTTATCCACTTTCTATAGCTCATAGCCTCTATATCTCATGCAACTTGTATTCGACTGTTGTTTTATTGTAGCTGAATAAGGCAATAAAACATAAAAGTAAAAATTATACAACATACGAGGGTAGTCTGAAAAGTTTCCAACTTAACACAAAATCAAATCGTCAAATTCAGTTTTACTTCTCAACATAGTCTTCTTGTGAGCCTATTCACTTTTCCCAGCGATGTTCCCATCTCTTTAATTCGTCCAAATAGAAGTTGGGATCTTGTTCTGCAAAATAGGCATTTACGAATGTAACGATGTCTTCATTCGATTAAGATCTTTGTCCTCTGAGTAAAACTTTGATAGTGGGGGACAGAAAAGAGTCGCAGGGGAACCATATCTGGTGAGCAGTCTATAAATTCCGTTTTCAAAATAGTCGATTAACACAACTCCATGATTATTTCCATATTATTCCCAAAGGAACGGTTGGAATCATTTCCCAGGACGATGGAAGAGTCTTCCTTTTTTTCGACTTACTTCGACTGCACCTTCAAAGCATTTTTCAATGCATGCGAAATTATATCGGCAGAATATTTTTCAAGAGTAACTCTCGTCTTCGTGTTGAAACTTTTCAGGCTACCCTCCTATTCACAGCATTGTATATATTTGGAATTTAGAAATTTGTATCTACCTGAACAGTCGCTTTTGGTATCCAACAGATGCTGATAAATATATTCTCCTTCAGATTAAAATTACTCCAATTAGTCGACAAGAAAGACACCATCAACCTCAGCTGAAAGAAGCATAGTACCAACGTAAATACATAAAATCAATCTCATTTACAGTGATGCCATACCAACAGAGGAACCATCATCACAATCATTGACCATCCAACGGTAGTTCCTTCTAGGATCGATAAATTCACCTCCATACCAATTAGGCCGAACGAAATAGGTTCAAAGAACTTCCAAAGTAGCGCGAAATTCATTCTTACTGGATTCTGTAGCGTTTAGGTTAGAAATAATACGAGCAAATAGAGATACTTACTTACACTTGTCCCCCAGCCTTGTCTTCTCCAACCTAAACTTGCTACAAACGCGGCTATAATACAGCCTAGAGGCCCTGCACCGCCGTAGCCTAAGGCATCGCTGCCTAAAGCTGCTAGAACGCAACCTAATCCAAGGAGAAGGGTTCGTAAAGTCACCAAATAGGGTTCTTGGAAATTAGGTAAGAATTGGCAGATGATTCCCCAGGCGATGCCGAACGAAAATCCCATCACTATAACTATTGGACCTTGCAGAATCTGCATTGTTAAGGAACCTAAAGGTGAAAATTACTTTTTTATCTAAATTTGAGCTTGGCTCCATTTTTTGAGGGAAATAAAGATAAAACTTATAGAACCTCAAATTCTATGTCATAAAATAAAACCTGTGCTAAAAATCAATCCAACGACGATCCCGAACAATGCAATGCAGATGATATCGTTGATGGTGGAAGCGGCGATGACCAAGGTGTGTATCCCCTTGTTAACCCCATAGCCCATATCTTGCAGTTGAAAGAGGCAAGGGATGATGACTGCGGGCGAGACCGCCGCCAATAGGAGCCTTGAACAACGGCAAGAACCTTTTCAACACCATATAGTTACATTCTAAAATACAGTTTTGCCCTACCCAACAAGTACGCCCCATAGCCACGGAAATCCCAGGAGAAAACGGGCGGCGACAGCGATTCCAATGACTTCCGCGGCTACGGGGACAATGGCGAGGTTGAGAATCATCCAGATCATCTTCTTCAGAGCGTTGGCGTCGAGTCCTATGCCCGCTGGGAGCATGATGTTGACTAGAGCCAATTGGCTGTGAAAAAATCTGTTCTTTTTAGCACGATGCGTTTAGTTAATTAAGAGCCCGCGAGGTGGGGAAAATTGGCAATCCAAAGTCATGGTTCATGGTTTGCCAATTTTCAACATTGCGTAGCCTTTTTATAGGCATCAATTTGACTTACCGTAATACTGCTGCAAATTTCCTATAATCTCCTTGAATTTCCAAGAAACCGACGTTCCTAAGTAGGACGCCCATAAGTAACATGCCAACCATTGGCGGTAATTTAAGCAATGAAGTTAAGTAACCAGCAATTTTGGCGGTGACAAATAATACCTGTACGGAAAAAAAGTGCCAAATTAGAAAAGTATTTACATTAAAATAATTTCTGAGCATACCACTAAAGCAAACATTTGACTCTGCACGCCAACAGCCTCTCGAAACAGCGCGTATCCGATACCCCAGCAGCATAACAGCAATAAGAACAAAGCTATGGTATCAGATTGCTGTCCCATAAACGTCTGATACGTTGTCATACATTTTCTGCGCCTATTCAAAGTTTGCGTTGATTTAGCTTGAGTTTCGTTTTCATCGACTGGCACTGTATCGTTGTTTAAGGGATGGTTCGCCATATATATATATTTTTTTAAAGTTACGTCAGTAAGTACAAGAATCTTCCAAAACGTAAAACGCAGGTAAGTACCTGGAAAAAAGAATATAATTGTTTAAATTGGCCCACTTTTGGGCGATTCTGTGTTGAATCTTCGTATTTATGGGTAAAATCGGGCAATTGTGCCAATAAGCTAACAGCTGAAGCGAAAAATAATAAATTTAAGAAATTTTTGGTTTTCAATTTAAATCCACAAAAAATGACAATAAATCCTGATATTATTGACGGTGCACTACATTTCGTACTTTGCATTGTCAATAAGAACGAACGTGTTTTCAATATCTCACGATCATGCCGTAGGTGATCCACAATTTGCTTTAAAACGCCCCACAAGAAGAAGTCCATTGGTGTCAAATCAGGAAATCTAGTAGGAAGATTTATTGGACCAGATCTTCCCAATCGTCTTTCTTCGAAGCGATTTATCAACCATTATTAGACCGTACTAGAAGCATGGAATAAGCAGGACTTAGCGTCGAATTTCTGGCTCCAAAGTGACAGAAAATTCTCCAAAAGATCTAGATAAACATGTTAATTTGAATTTGCATCAATGTAATTCGCATCTTGATCATAAAAAATTCCATAACAAATATTTATTTGTTGAAAACGTTGATTTCGCTTGTGAATGACGTTGTTTGGATTCGTCAGTGAAAAACAAATTTCCATGAAAACTTCTATTTATGAAGCAATTTCCACAAACCTGCAAAGGTCCCATCGCTTCTCTTCACCTCCATTTACAAGAATATGTTTGAATGTTAATTTAAGAAACAGAACTTTGTTTTCTTTTTAAATTCTTTGTAAACGTCTTTTACTTATCTGCAATTTTCGCGAACGTTTCCTTGAAGATAATTTCGGAGCATTTGTTGTTGATAAATAATTACTATTAAAAATGAAGATCCACGCATCCTCGAAACAACTGTTCCGAATTGATTAATTAAACTTGTGAGGTGGCGAGTGTGCCGTTACTTTAGTATTGTTTGGTATCTGTTATTAAATCAATTACCAAAACTGTTGCTGCATCGTCTTCGTGTTCTGCGTCTTAGGTTTTTTAATATCTAGGACAGATTCACTTTTCTTACCAATTTAGCCAATGCTTCGCGCAATACAACTGTGTAAGGGAGATCGTAGCGATAGGACGCGTTTCTGATAATACTAAAGGTTCTTTTCCTCTTGTCAACTTCATCCGGGGACAGATTGTATATACACTGCCGTTCAGTGAAGTTCGGCCACACAATAAAAATCTATTATATCACACTGTATACAATTATTAATACATAAAATTAGAAAAATATTAAGCATACACTCTTTTCTAAGGGATTAAAGCCATAAATTATTATGTAAAGTAGAAATATTGCGACGACCACAATAAAGTCCCTTTTATTATCATTCTAAGAATTTCTCGGAAGCGCCGATCTTTTGAAACGGGTCGTTTGGGGATTATTAACGAACAATACATTTAGGAAATATACCGCAGTATCATTCTTGTTTATTTATCACAGGCGTAAAGATATAAATTTGCTTCATTTTACTGTTGAACGTGTGTTGGTGTGCATCTGTCGTTTTTGCGCGAAAGTTTTAAGAAAATTTACTTCAAAATGGCACGCGGTAAGCCTACCAGTGTAGAAAAGCGTTCACGCATTATTACGCTGTTTGAAGAAGGATATTCGGGGCGACAAATTGCTGAAAAAATAAATATGAGAAGTTCAACGGTAAATGACATCTTAAAGCGATATCGGACAACTGGAACTATAGAAAATCGTGTTCGTCCCGGAGCATCTAGGAAAACAACAAAAGCTGAAGATTTGAGAATTGCATTATTAAGCAAACGCAATAGAAAATTAACAGCGCCACAAATAGCAGCCCAAGTCAATCGCGGCCGTGAAAAACAAGTTTCGGCGAGTTCGGTAAAACGTCGACTTCAACAAGCGGACCTTCATGGACGCATCGCCATTCGAAAACCCTTATTACGTCGGGCAACAGAGCAAAACGGCTACAGTGGGCCCGTTCTCATCTAGATTGGTCGTTAGATGATTGGAAACACGTGCTTTGGAGTGACGAGTCAAAGTTTGAGGTTTTTGGGCAAAATCGACGAGTTTATGTCCGAAGATCTAAAACCGAAAAGTGATCCCGAACTGCATTGTGCCTACAGTGAAGCAAGGGCGTAGTTCTGCGTTAGTGTGGGGATGTTTCTCCTTTGCTGGGACGGGAGATTTATGCAGAGTGCAGGGTGTAACGAGGAAGGAAAATTATTTTGCAATACTCCAGAATCATGCAGTGCCATCAGGCTTGCGTATAATAGGCCGTAACTTTACATTCATGCATGACAACGACCCAAAACACACTGCGTTAGTGTGTAAGAACTATCTAAAGGAGCAAGAAGAACAGCACACCCTGAAAGTAATGACATGGCCC